>PVKS010019054.1:0-39082 GCA_004027875.1 Aplodontia rufa
TCAACCACCAGTTCAGGTCTCATAAAAACCTATTGAATGCAATTAAGCCTCAATTACCCTATAGTCTCATAAATACACACAAATTATGATCCAGAATATATATAAACTTAAGTACCTAATGTTTATATATGCCTTAATACTAAAGCAATATTGCATATGTGGTTATTCATGTCACAGATTATATCTATTTTTTTCTAGATACAAACATTACTATCACTATGCTGCTTTTTGTTTATTGTTGAAAGAGTCCCTGATTGGAAGATCCTGGGTTTGAATCCTGTTTCTATTATTCATTATATTATTATTTACATGGCTTGTAAGAAGGGAAAAGAGGAGGTAGACCTGGAAGATCAGTGGCCCCATAAAACCACCATAATTCAGGGTAGGAGCCTTGGCTCAGCAGAAGGGTGCTTGCTACACATGCGTGATGGCCCATTTTTGAACACCAGCACCACACACACAACCAAGAGCCGGAAAAACAAAAACCAGATGAAAAAATAAAATTGATTCTCTTAAAAAAGAAAAACCCACCCAAACCACCATAATTCCCACTGGAAATGTTAGGTGCTCTAAATAGCTGGGAATATTTTTCTGAAGTTTCTTTAACATCGAGTAATTCATTTGAAGGCCTGCTTGATGTCCTCACATAGATGTGCACACTTTCTAGATCTACACTGAAAAGAGAAGGCCCATCTCACAGTATGAATCGGGCGGGAAAAGGAAGGAAAACACATTTGTCCTACATCCAGATTCCACTATGGGTAGAGCATGGTTTAAGTTTCCGAGAGAGTAGAAATACAAAAATACACGACTCGGAAACAGCCTACATTATCTTGGGCCGAAGCGCAATAACAAGTGTCTACGGTGAGGGATCCGCCCGGAGCACTGGGGTTCTAGAGTCAGCAGTCGCAGGCCAAACACCCCGGCTGCAGGCAGGCAGCGGCTTGCAGCCCGCAGCTTGCAGCTCCCACTCCGCAGCTGCAGCCCTCAGCTCCCACCCCGCCACGCCCCCGCATCCCGGGGCTTTCGGGCCGCGGCGATCTGCGCATGCGCCTGGCGCCAGCTCCCGGGAGCGGGTCCTGGCTGCCATCTTGCAGCTCGCGGGAGCGCTCGCCAAAAACTGGTCCGAGTTAGCGAAAGGTTGTCCTGCTTAGACTCTCTGCATTGCTAGCCTACCCAGCAGCCACGCCCTGGATGGTGAGCCCCAAGCCGAGGCTGATGCGCTGAGCCGTGGCCTGCGGCCCACTCTGAGCAGCGGCTAGTCCTAGCGCCTACCCCTGGGAAACGGGGCGCCGGACACCCGGCCTCCCCCCGCCCCACCCAGCCGCGATGCCAGACAAGCAGCTGCCGCCCAAGGAGAGCAACCTCTTCAAACGCATCTTGGTGAGCGGCCGCAGGGTCCAAGGGCTCCGGCAGCGGGCGGGCTGGTGGCGGCGGAGGCGCGGGCCCGGCTGGCCTCTGCTCCGTTCTTTGTTTACCTCAGAGCTCTGGGAGCCCCACTTCCCCGCCCCGCGGCAGCCGGCTTGGTCTGCTCCGCACCCCTGTCCTCCCTCTGCAGCACCGCACCTCGCCTCGACCTGCCCGGGCCGCAAGCTCTCCGGAAACTTCCCGCTGCCCTCCGCGGTCCCGGACTCTGCGGGTCCTCCCCAGTCTGTTTCCCCGGTGCTTAGTGCTGACTGGGCGACACGGAACGCCCCAGGACCTGTCAGAGCGGAGCGTCAGCTGGGGGAGTGGGCCACTGATTCCTGTGGGAAAATGCGCCGGTCTCCCTTTGGGAGAGTTGCTTGTTGTACCAAGTTCAGCTCCTTGAGAAGGGAATAGGTGTCCTGAACTGCGCTTCGGTTGTCATAAGCTGGACCAGCTCTTTGCTTTTCTCTCCCTTGAGTAATTAAAGCAGTGCACACTAACTGGTTTAGCGCTTTAGGGCGTTTCTTTGTGTTTCGGAACAGAAACCCGGTAAAGAACGCTGCAGAGCGGAGAGGGGGTCTTCCTCGGGCTGTGTGCCTGCGTCCCTGGGCCCCTGACGGTGCAGCTGCCCCTCCTCCCTGCAAGGGAGGAGGGGCAGCGTGTCTTTGGCTTTCTTAATAACACTTTGGGAACCAACTATTTTAAACTAACATTGTTACTAGATAGCTGTCTTTGGTAGTCTTGTCTTTGTATCTGAAATCAAATGTTTAGTAGCAGAACTAGCATTTAGATTTTTAAGGGTGAATTTGTTTTGAGAACAATGTTGGATCAATAGTGGTTAGCCGTTGTTTGACTTGACCATAAATAAAATACTAATTATAGAATAGTTTCACGTATTATGACCGGGTGATAAAAATTTGTAGTAGATGTTCAAAGCCAATAAAAAATAAAGGGGGCTGGAGTGGTGGCTCAGTGGTAGAATGCTTGCCTAGCATGCATGGGTCCCGGGTTTGAACCCCATCACCACATACCCAATTAAGTGTCGGAATAACAAAAACCAGATGAAAAAATAAATAAAAATTGGCTATCTCTTACTCCCTCTTTCTTCCTTTCTTTAAAAAAAATAGGGTTTAGATGTTAACAATGATTCGTAGTAGATGAAAATTTTAAATCTTAATCTTATATGATACTTAGTGTTGAGCAAATCATGGGAGACAAGTGTAAAACCATAAAAATACTAATTATTAAAGCAAGACAAATTGCTTCATTGGGCTTCTGTGTTTCTTACTTTAGTTTTTCTCACAGTATGAAATCGGAGAAGGGATTTTTTTTTTTTGCCCCTTTCAGGTTTAAATTTTTTTTCCAGGAAATCTAAAACATTAATAAGTGATTACAACTTGTTAGTTGGGTTTAAGGACATTTGGCATTGTATCTAAAACATGACATTGCTTTTTTTTAAATATCTGTATGGGTATTTTCTAATTCAAATCATGTATTATTAACTTACAGAAAAAAACATTTACATGAATTATTACACTTAGGTTACAAAGTTGCTACCAAAAGATTACTTTATCTCCAATAAATTGGGAAATGGTAACCATTTTCTAAACTAGGTATATATTATTTATCATAAAGTTACATTACTTGGGGACTGTGCTGGAAAAGTGAATGATTTTATCATCTTATAGTTGCAATAAATGTGGGTAAAATATTGCTACAACAAATTCCATGACAAACAGAAGTCTATAAAGAAATTATTTTTTAAAGTTTAATTAGTGGACCAAAGTACTTTGCCACCAACTAATTTTTTTCTGTTAATTAAACACATCCATTCATATTACCACTTGACTTATTACATATTCTGTTCAGATGTGTATCTGTCTACCTTATTCCCCAGGTTGGCTGTCAGCATTACATTTTGTTAACATTGAAGCTATGCCATGGCCTTTTTTTATGGATATGACAAATCAAACTCAGGAATGGTAAATGACCCAAGTGTCTAAGGTTCTGAGTCAGGTTAGTAGTAAAGTTGAATGTAGAATCTGTCATTTTTCTGTTTAGTGTGCAATAGTTTCTTATTGAATAGACCTTTTTTCCTGAGTACTTGAACCCTGGAGTCAAACTACCTGTGTAAGAATTGTGGTTTGGACACTGGCTTTGTAAACTCAGTAACTATCTCAGATTGTCCAACTAAAGTGGAGATATTATGTATCTCATAGACTTAACTGGGACTTAAATATTAAAGGAGAATTGTGCCTGATACATAGTAAATGCTTCCAATAGAAGCATTAATTAACACTTGGTAAGTCAGAAAAAAAAATATAGTATTTTTCTTTGCTTCTTACCCAGTAGTTCTTTATTCTCCTGCTCCACCAGTTCTTGTCATTTTCAGGTGAACTCCCAGTAGTTAAACTCAGATTGTTTTTCTGAACTATATTTAGAATAATATATTCACATGGTTGAAAATTTAGGATTCTTTCCTATTATGTAGTTCCCTTCCTCAGAGGCAATCAAGCTTAAACTAAAAAAAAATTTTTTTTATGCTAGGAATTGAATCTAGAGATGCTCAGCCACTGAGCCACATCCCCCAGCCTTTTTTATTTTGAGATGGTCTCACTAAGTTTCTCAGAGCCTCGCTAAATTGCTGAGGCGGGTTTTGAACTTGTGATCCTCCTGTCTCTGCCTTCTGAGCCTTCTGGGATTACAGGTGTGCATCACTGTGCCCAGCTCAAGCTCAATTTAAACATTTTTTCTGTGATGGATTTTCTAATTCACTCTACGTTGAACCACTGCTGCAGTGATTAACCATGTCCTTGTCTGGTGCTGGTGTCATTTTGCTTTGATTTTGAAGCTGTAATTATTGAGCATTTCAATTTATCTAGGTCATGGACATACATTAGTGTTTATAAGACCACTTCTCTTCTAGAACCTATCTGATGGTGGGGAAAATAGTTAATAAATAGGTAATGAATAAATAAGAGTTTCAGAGAATCGGGGCTGGAGTGGTGACTTGGCAGTAACAGCGCTTGCCTTGCATGCACAAGTAGAGTTCAAACCCCAGCACCATGTATACAACAAAGTGTCAGAGAAATGAAAGTCACAGGAAAAACTAAATAAAAAAAAAACACTTCTCTCTTTCTCTCTTGCTGTCCTCTCATTATCATTCTCATTCAGAGAATAACACTGTAGAAAAAGAGTAAGATCATAAAAGAATATATATAGTGGAGGAAGGCTAGGAGGTTGGCAGTATTAGATAGCAGAGTCATGTAAAAGATATATGAAAGTTGGATGATAAGAAATCAGCTATGGGAAGAGATCCTAAGAAGAACATTTTAGGTGGAACACATACAAGCCATAAAATGGGGTTAAACTTGGCATGCTGAGTGATAGAATATCCAGTCTTACTGAACAGTATTAGTGAGGGAGAGTAGAAGAGAAGAAGTATTCTCTTGATCAGTAACTGCTAAAGATAACACATTGATCATTTAGCCTGACTGGTAGGATTTAGGAATAATAATGTAATGTGTGCTTGTGTTAGACTAGTTATGGTCTTTGGAGGTAGAACAGAATTTGCAGCTAAGGTGAGCTACTTATAAACAAGTTATTTGAACTCTCAAGTTTCAGTTTTCACATTCGCAAAGTGGAAGTAATGATACTTACCTAAAGTAATTTTTATAAAAGCTAAGATAGCAAAAAGGCTAAAGGTAAGTGCTGGCAAGGTTGTAGAGAAAAAGGTACCCTTGGACACCATTGATGGGAATGTAAATTAGCACAGCCATTATGGAAAACAGTATGGAGTTTCCTCAGAATATCCAAAGGAAATGAAATCAGTGTGTCAGAGACATTAACCCTCCCATGCTCATTGCAACATTATTTACGATACCCAGTAGAAACAACCTGAGTGTCTATAAATGGATAAATAAAGAAAATGTGGTACATATTTATAATAGAGTATTATTCTGTCATAAAAAAAGAATGAAATTGTGTTATTTTTGGCAGCACAGATGGAACTGGAGGTAATGATATTATGTGAAATAAGCCACAAAGAAAAATGTCTCACTCTTTATGTCGAATCTGAAAAAGCTTATTTCATACAAACTGAGTAGAATGGTAGTTACCAGAGGTTAGTGAAAGTAGTGGGGATGGGGGATGTGGAATGGTCAAACAGTGGGTACTAAGTTACAATAGCATAGGAGCAGGAAATTCTGCTGTGGTGTTGCACAGTATATTGACTGTAGATAACAGTAATATATGGTGTATTTCAGAAAGCTAGAAGAAAGGATTTTGAAAATTTATACCATAAGGAAATGGCAATTGTTTGTGGAGATAAATGTTTACCTTGATTTAAACATTACACAATATGTGTATATGTGTATGTATTAAAACACTTCATGGTATCACACTAATATGTATAATTTTTATGTTTTTGTGTATGAGTTAAAAATAAAAAAGCATTAATATATGCCACATCTTGTACAGACACATAGTAGTGGCTCAATAAATGACAATATTTGTTTGGGCCTTGGTTTCATTCTTGAAGTAGGAAAGGTTTTCTAATGGCATGTCTAATATTTTTCTTTTACCACATAGGTTTTGCTTTTGAATTGTCAGTTAAATTCTGTGGCAGGGTTGGTTGACATAGTCCCTGTTTATTAAATGTCTTTTTTCTTTATCTCCTATTAAAGTGAAAATACTCAAATACTCAGATTCAAGAACAGTTTGTCAAAGAGTAGGTAACAAAAGTACACTTCTTTTTTAGTGAGAGAAAGTTAATTTTTAAAATTTTTCATCTGTTCCACCCGTCCACTTAGTTGTATATGGGGTGCTGGGGATCAAACCTGGGTTTGTATGCTTGCCAGGCAAGTGCTATACTGCTGAGCCACCTCTCTAGCCACAATTCATGTTTTAGGTGATATAAACTGATTAAAAATCTTTCCATTATGTTTTAGACCTAATTTTTTTTTTAGTATTAATACTTTTTGTTATTAGATGGATATAGAGTTACAATTGGGGGGGAAACATCAAACATTCAAGAACAAATGTATATATAATTAGTTATCCAGGGCTAATGCTATGTCATGGATGCCCAGCTTGGGTTCCCCATGTTGCTGTTTCCCCCAGAAGAACCCCTGAATTAAATGGATATCTTGTGGAAATAGACCCAATTTTGGATCTTGAATTTAGAATTTATGTTATATAGTGAAAAGGTGTTTCATTATATATTCAATTTATAAAATAATTTTTGTTCATATTTCTTTACAGAAATGTTATGAACAGAAGCAGTACAAAAATGGCCTCAAGTTTTGCAAGATGATTCTTTCGAACCCCAAATTTGCTGAACATGGAGGTATTGTCTCTTCTGTTGAAAGATTGCTTTGGAGAAATTTGATTCCAGAATCAGACAAATAGGATCTTAAAAGTGAAAGAAGAATACATTGCAGATTCCAAGGCCTTGCAGTTTTCTCTTAAGTTCATTTTAGTGTTCATTTTTAGCTATACTTCACTTAAGTCTTATTCTGGACTATGTATATTATGCTTCAGTATTTGTAGTATCTTTAGAAGAGACATGGTTGGCTTATCTGTTGGGGGAAAATTGGATGAGGTAATTTATAGGTTGCATATCCCTTATCTGAAATGCTTGAGGCCAGAATATTTCAAATATCAGAGTTTTTAAGATTTTGGAATATTTGTGTAGCCTACAGGTTGAATATATCTTATCCAAAAATCTGAAATCTAAAAGTCTTGAGTACGTGTTGAACCTATGGGTGCTCAGAAAGCTTTTTGAGTTTTTTGAATTAAAAAATACTGAGACTGTGAAAGTATTTTTATAGATGCAATTTCCTTTGTTAACTTGAGTAGAATTTGTTTATACCTTGATTTTTTGTGTATAATACTAGGGCAGTATTTGTGATACAGAAATAGTGTGAAGAAAGTCACATGCATCTTATTCTTTGGCAAATGTGCTTTTTATATATCTGCTGAAGTTTTTATGTAAATATTGTGTTGTTTTTCTAGCAGTCGTGTTTGTTTCATCCTTTTTCACTAGTAGCCAGTGTTTGTTAAAGGATCTGCTTAGGCCTACAAATATGATCCTATGTCATAGTGAAACTAGTTGAGGTCGCTGAATAATAAACTAAAGGAATTCTTTTTTTTTTTTTTTTTTTAAGAGAGAAGGACAGTGTGTGTGTGTGTGTGTGAGAGAGAGAGAGAGAGAGAGAGAGAGAATCTATTTTTATTGAGTTTTCACATGGCTTTCGTTGCTCTGACCCTTAGTTGTGTTCGTGGGTGCTGGGGTTTGAACCCGCGTACTTGCTCATGCCAGGCAAGTGTTGCAACTGCTGAGCCACTGCTCCAGCCCCCCTAAAGGAATTCTTGAGACCATTTTATTGGAAAGATAGATTCACCCTGCTCACCTTTCTAGTAATGTTTAAAAGATTCTTTAAAGGAAATGAAGTCTTCATTTTATGGAATTTTTTTAAACTTAAGGCTTATTTTCAAGCTTTTTAGTTATGGAGCCCTTATCCAAGTGGAGTATGTGGAAAAGTTCAATATGTAAAAGAGATGAGAGATATTTTGTTATTGGGGTTGGCCTGCTGGATCACTGTGTTCTGAAAATTCCAATCTATAGAGCTCAGTTTGAAAACCACTGTTCTTGTCTAATTCCTTCTTGAGGATTATTGAATTATTTCATTCTAAACATCTTCATCTTCCCTTAACTTTCTGACATATCTTTGGTTGCCACTGCTGTAGTCCAGTGTTGTACTCTTGAAATTCAAACTGATGTTAATTAGCCTAAATAAAATTAGTTGAAATAAATATGCTGCCAAAATGAAATCTGTTCCAGTTTTGGATATGGTGACTCAAATTATGTCTTATGTCTATCTCTTTATTAAGGTGGATTCATTGTTTTTGTGAGGTGTAAATTAGATGATGATTGGCTAGAATTAGATCTTGGGGAAACCTGTGTAATCATTGTAGTAGATTTAATTCTGTAGGACTCAAGAGCCTGCTTTGTTAATCTTTTTGGTAGGATAATATCAACTGTTTTATTGTGTCTTATAAAGAACAGAAAGCACTTTAGCACTTTTATTATAGCCTAAGAGGTTTTAAAAAAGCACTTGGATAAGCTTTAAGCAAATACTTAAGTGTAGTTTTACCTTTTTGTGTTTGGAGAGAAATTCTGAGATTAAAAAGATGAATAGTGCCTAGTGGCTTGGTGGTAGAATTCTTGCCTGGCATATGTGAAGTCCGAAGTTCAATCCCTAGCACCATATACACAAATAAATAAAGGAAAAACAAAAACCAGATGAAAAAGTTGATTCACTCTCTCTTAAATGAATAATATAAGCATTGAAGCAGTACTGATCTTTCAGATCTCAAATATTAAAATAGAGGTAAGAGAATAATTTGAATATTTCATGTGTAAATATTTTTCAGAGACTTTGGCAATGAAAGGATTAACATTGAACTGCTTAGGAAAAAAAGAAGCAGCATATGAATTTGTTCGTAAAGGACTTCGTAATGATGTCAAGAGTCATGTCTGTATCCTTTTGCTGTAGTTCCTTAATTTCATTTATTTGCTCGTTTTTTTTTCCTATTTCCAATTAAAAACTTTTTGTTATGAGAACTTTTAAATCTACATAGAAGAGAAGTAAGTGAAGTCTGTGTACCCATTACTCAGCTTTAATATTTATTGGAATTTTGTAATTCTAGTTTCATCCCCACCCCTTGTTCATTTATTGGAGTATTTTAAAGACAGTCCTATAAATCGTTTGCGTATACTTTTAAAAACAAGTTTGGCTATGGGTATAGCTCAGTAGTAGAATACCTGTCTAGCATGCACAAGGCCCTGGGTTTGATTCCAGCACTGCAAACCAACAAGTGATAAATAAAACCTATTAATAAGTAAACCCTGGGGACATTTATTTATTAGTATTAAGACAGACCCTATATTAGTTCTTAAGCTTGATTTCTATTGACACAGGGACATAGCTGTCATTTCACAGAATTAGAATTTTTTTTTTTTTTGTACTGGGATTGAACCCAGGGTCACTCCATCACTGAGCTGCATCCCCACCTTTTTTTTTTAATTATTATTATTTTGAGGAAGGGTCTCACTAAGTTGCCCTTGCTGACTTTGATATTGTGATTCTCTTACCTCTGTCTCCTGAGTAGCTGGAATTATAAGTGTGCTCAGTGGTGCCTGGCTACTTTACTGAATCTTTACAGTTATAGTTGCCTTTGGCTAGTATTCAATATGTCAAATAAAAAAAAAACTTTTTAAGGATGGATCATTTAAGTTGATTTTCATTTCTTTTTCCCATGTATGTGTTTATTCCTAGTCTTTTCACCTAGTGCCCTTATATCTTAATTCTTACATTTAATTCACTTAGCCACTGACTAGAATTGAATATGAATAGGCTTGCTATTGTTTTCACATGTAGCTTAGGGGTTTTTCAAAATACTAAAAACTTCTTTTCTTTTCTATCCCAGTGCTTACCCAAGAGTGAAGAGACTGGGAATGTAAATATGATAGATTTTTTTTTTTTTTGGCTCCAAGATATGCTGAGACTTTAATTTGTGATAATTAAACAATTTTTGTGGTCTTTAATATCACTAGTGAATTTAGTGATGTTTACTTGTTATTTTAGAATTCATTAAATGTAAACTTATTTTAAAAGATAATTGTTGACTGGGGCCATAGGTCAGTGGTAAAATGCATGTCTGGCATATGTGAGGAATCTCCAGAAACCCCCCCCCCCAAATAAATAAATAAATAATAAACATTAGCCTTTAAAAATAAGATAATTGTGGCGGTTTTTTGTGTCTGTGAATTTTGAGGCTGCTGGGATAAAAAAAAAAGTGAGGTGCTAGAGGTAGAAAGATGTGAAGAATTTTTCCAGAAATTTCCTAAAGTTAGATTAAAAAATTGTGGAAAATTTCAAACACAGAAAAGTGGGAGCATTGAATAATGATCTCCTGTGTGCCTATCACCCAGGTGCACCAATTTAACAACTGTCAGTGTGAAGGCTGATTTAGTTTTAGCTTTATCACTTCTTATTGTCCTCTTTAACCTCAGGTTATTCTGAAACAAATCTTAGGTAAGATATCATTTTGTTAAGATTTTATATTCTAGTTTCTGTGAATCTCTCTTATTTCCTTAACTTAATAGGTTGGCATGTATATGGGCTCCTGCAGCGTTCTGATAAGAAATATGATGAAGCTATTAAGTGTTACCGAAATGCACTCAAGTTAGATAAAGATAATTTGCAAATCTTGAGGGATCTGTCTCTCTTGCAGATCCAAATGAGAGACCTTGAAGGTTACCGAGTAAGTACTTTAGTCTTAAATGTACATTTCCCCCACGCAGATTAAATTTTAAAGGATGTGAATTCAGAATGTGGTGAGTGTAAGTCAAGATTGTGTATATTTGATTGATTAGAATGTGTAGCAGAAGAGCAATGTCAATTAAGACTTTCCTGCAATAATAGCTATGAAAGTTCTTCATACCTGAGTGTCAAATAAGGATTAATTATTTATTCATTTAATGCTTTTTAAAGAATTCCTCCTATGGGCAAATTCTATATTAGATTCTTTGTGGGTTTCACATCCAACTTTTATAATTGAAATTAAATATATATTAGCTTTATTATAATTTAGTAAATATAAAATAATTTGAGAATGATTGCCATAAGTTAGTCTTTCTGTAGTTCAATCAGTTGGGATCTTCATGTGTTTACTCCACTTAGTATCCTAAAATCACTATGTCCAGAATGTAATCCTCTTATTTTCTTACATGAAGGAACCACCAACTCTTAACAGTTCTTTTTAAAAAAAATCCTTCATTTGCTTCTTACTTTTGTCCACCTATATGTAAATGCTTATACCCTACACTTGGATTTTTGCAACAATTTCAAGGACTCTGCTGACCATAATGCACCATTCTTTAAGGTTTTATTTGTGTGTGTGTGTGTGTGTTTCTTCAGCTGTGTATAACCTGAGTGTGATCTTTAGGAGTAAGGCATAGAATTTAAGAGTATTGGCAAGATAATGGTTGTTAAACTGGATTGTGAAATAAAAGAACTATTGTGAAGTAAGTTTAGAAAAAGAGCTGGTGGTGAAAGCAAAAGACCTGTGGATCTTTAGTGATGTTAAGGAACAAAAGTAGGAATGTTACCAAGTGAGAGTGTTGGCAGCATAGGAACTGTGGTTAGACTGCAGTACGTGAATTTATGATTTCTGGGTGGCATATGAAGTTTTAGGGTGTGGTTGTTGGATGGGTCCGTGATGCAGAGTGGAGGACGAGATCATTGAAGATGAAGAAATCTTGGAACTAACATTATAGGTTTTTGTGTGGCAGGCCCACATTAGTGTTGCATTTGCCCAAGATAATGGCAGGATTTGGTAGAGAGAAGAAAACTGACCCAGATTTAAGGAAAGAGAGTAACAGAGAAGCAATAGTAAAATTAAGGGATAGGGTGATGTAAGTTCATGACATATGCTAAAGGGAACCAGATACACATGAGGGTAGATGTTAAGGAATTTTGTCAAATTTATTTTTGTTTTATTTATTTATTTTTTTTTAAAGAGAGAGGGACAGTGAGAGAGAGAGAGTCAATTTTATTTAGTTTATGTGGCCCTTATTGCTCCACGACTTCGTTGTGTACACAGTGCTGGGGTTCGAACCTCACGCTTGTGCATGCTTAGCAAGCCCCATAACCACTGCGCCACTCTTTCAGCCCCCAAATTTATCTTTTAAAGAAAGGATTTAAAGGAAATCCCTGTGGCATGTTGTGTGGTTAAATTCACCTGGCACCCATTTCAACCATCTAATAACAACAGAGTGGTGAAAACTAAATATGACATTTTCCCTACTCCCTTTTAGTTAGTGTTCTTCCTGAGACCTTATCCTCCACAGTGGCACTTGCCTAAAACTTGTAGAAATGAGCTTGGAATGATTGGGTTTATGTAGGGAGATTGAATTTCTGCTATGAAAGATACACCTCTTCTGGGATAACCATGATGGAGTTTCTGGTGTTTTGTCCTTTATAGTACAGGAATTGAGCTGTATTAGAGTGACATTGGGGGTGTTTCTGCTATGAGAGTCCCGTCAGTGATTCTTTCCCCTGTGTCCATCTTGTTTCTGGAATCGGTTTTAATAATTTAAGCACACTGTAATTTCATATATTTCCAAAAATATCTAGTATAATAAGCTACCTTGTTTTTTCTTGCAAAATATTTTATCACAGGAAAATTTCACTATATGAAGGTTAAGACATCCCAAAGGAATGGGCCCCCATAGACAAGTTTTCATTGACAACTTTACAATGAACAGTACCAAGTATTAATATAGTATAGGAATGTAAGTAATTTAGATAAGACTAAAAAATGTATCTTACTCTGGAAATAGCATTTTTTGTTTGAATTCATTAGAAAGGTGTTAAAAGTATTAGATTCCTTTCTTAAAATTCTGATGAAATATAAACATTTTAGAGAAGAGAAGGTTAATAAAAGCTAAAACTTTTTTTTTTTTTTAGGAGACAAGGTATCAACTTCTTCAGTTGCGCCCAACACAACGTGCTTCCTGGATTGGATATGCCATTGCATACCATTTGCTGAAAGATTATGACATGGCACTAAAGCTACTGGAAGAATTTAGACAGACTCAGCAAGTAAGAGTTTCATTTTTATATATTTTTCTATCTCCACAGACTTAAAAAAAAAAACGACTTCTAAATCACCTTGCTCCCAAATTTGAAACCTATGGAAAAACTTAATAAGTTTTCTGAAATAGTTGGGAAAATTTTAAATGTAAAATTCTTAATACCAAATAAATAATATAAAAAGTTTGTATATTATAATGTCAGAAATATTCAAATGGACAAAGAAAATATGTAAAAGTGAAAATAGTTTTGGAATTGTTACTCTTGATATATATTCCTTTTTTTGTTGTTGTTTTTTTAAAGAGAGAGGGACAGAGAGAAACAATTTTCATTTAGTTGTTTTTCATGTGACTTTCCGTTGTTCCAAGACATTGTGTACGTGGTGCTGAGGTTTGAACTTGCGTACTTGTGCATGCTGGGCAAGCGCCATAACCGCCGAGCCACCGCTCCAGCCCTGATATATATTACTTTATGTGAGAGGATATGTAGCTCAGTGGTTGAAGTTTAGTATGCTCAAAGCCCTGGGTTTGATCCCCAATTTCTGCCCACAAAAGTATATACATTCTGACTTTTTCTTTGTGGGAAGTTAATTGATTACTTATCCTCTACTTGCTATAGGTCTATTTATATTTTTTATTTCTTCTTGACTCAGTTTTGGTAGCTTATGTTTTTCTAGAAATTTATTCCATTTTATATATATATTTATATATTTATATTATATATAAAAAACAAAGTTTGGATACATTTATATATATAAATATTTATATGTATCCTAATATGTGTAAAATAGAAAAACACGAAGGCATGTACTATAAATCATCATAGAAATGAAATAAACATTAACATTTTCCATAGTTACACCAGATTTTATTTTAAAAAAAAGCTTATAGAAATAGCTAAAGTCCTTCCATGTGCCTCTCTAGTGGTAACTAGTATTCTGGAATTTGTGTAGATCAGTTTTGTCATATTTATATTATGCACAAATCTATAAAAGATATGAACTGTTTTTTATGTGTTTAAAACGTATATGAATGATGCAGTGTTTTTCATTGAGCATTTTTAAGATACATCCATGTTAATGGATGTAGGGCTAGTTTATCCACTTTTAGTTATTGTTTGGTGTTCCGTTATATAAATAGTGGTATGGTGAATATCCTTGTCTACTATTTCATCAGCCATATTTATGAATTTGTTTTCAATGTAACTCTACAGCTGGAATTGCAGAGTTGTAGGTCTCTGCACATCTTCAGCTTTGTTAGACCTTTCTATTGTCACACTCTGGAGTAGCTCCATTTATTGATTTTGCTCTACTGGGGAGGCTTTACCATTGAGTTACACCTCTAGCTTTTTATTTTCATTTGAGACAGAGTCTTGCTAAGTTGCTGAGACTGGCCTCAAACTTGTGATTCTGCTGCGTCAGCCCCTCTGTAGCTGAAATTACAGGTGTGTGCCACTGCCTGTCCAGCTTTACTAGTGTAAATGCCCACTACCAGCGTTTTATTTTTGTTTTCCTGCATCTTTATTGACACTTGGTGTCAGCTTTATTAGTCTTTTACCAATCTTGTGGGAGTGAAGTTTTTCCCTTATTTCTTTTAATTTGCGTTATCTTGATTATTAACAAGGATAAGGGATATTAGGGGAAGGAATTCCAGTCGTTTTCTTTGGATGACTGTCTAGTTGTGGTATTATAGTGATACTGGCTTCATGGAATAAGTCAGGAGATATTCTCTTCTTTTTTGTTTTTTGAACGTGTTTGTGAAGGATTGTTGTTCATTCTTCCACAGATATTTGGTAGAGTTCATCTGCGATGCTATCTGGTTCTGGCTTTTTCTTTGTGGAAAGTTAATTGATTACTTATCCTCTACTTGCTGTAGGTCTATTTATTTATATATTTTTTATTTCTTCTTGACTCAGTTTTGATAGCTTATGTTTTTCTAGAAATTAGTACATTTTATCTAGATTATCTAATTTGTTGCCATGCATTTTTTTTTTTAGCATTCCCTTTTAATTCTTTTCATTTCTTTGAGGTCTGTGGTAACCTCCTTTCTTGCATTCCTTATTTTAGTAGTCTTCTCTCTTTTTCCTTGGTCATTCTAGCTAAGGTTTGTTGATTTTTGTTGATCTTGTCAAAGAACCAACTTACAGTTTTTGTTGACTTTCTCTGTGGCCATGTTGGGGCATTCCTTCAATGCTCAAACCAGGGATTTTACAACACTGCCTCAGCTTTTACTTCCTGATTGTGCAGAATCTAAAGATCAGGAAGAGGTGAGCACTTCTCACATCTTTTTTCTCTGGTCAAGCTCTGAATGTGTGGTATTATAGGGAATCACTGGATCTGCCGGTTAGTTGTGATTCTTTGTGGATGAGGCTTTGAAGGAGCTCCAGCTTCCTTCCCCCTTTTTCCTCTCTAGAGGCTGCCAAACTGTTTTGGAAATACAAGCTGTTATTTTTCAATGCTACTTACTGTAAGAGAACATGGGAAATGATTAAGGCAAGTTAAAATGCTGCAAAGCTCACTGTTCTTACTGAAATCCACCACCCCTCCCACTCTAGTGCCCAAATAAATGCTTTGTATGTTGCCTAAAGCCTTTGGTTAATTTCCAGAGTTGTGAAAAACTTGATTCAGACAGGTTTTTCCAGTTCTTTGAATTGCTTCTATGGAGGGGTGAAGCTTTGGAGGTCTAAACTCCTACCATTTTTGTTGGTGTCATTCTCTTTGTTATTTTCCTGAAGAATGAATAAATAAATAAATAAATATATATATATATATATATTTTTTGTAAATTACTCCAAAGTAAGGTGTGACTGTGTGTGTATGTTTGGACTGATAACCAAGCTAATTTTACCTGCTACAATGACTTTTTATCTTTTCACTTATTATTTCTCAACACAATGCTCACATACGGTAGTCTACTTCTCTATTCCTATTTTTGATAGTCTCTTCCAGTTTTTGTTAATGCTAGATTAGAATATAGCTCTCTTTTATCACCTTACCATCTTTTCTCCATTCTCATATGAATATATATTCATATATATATATATAGTTATGAATATTTTGGTTCTTTAAGTGGTCATCTTTATTCCAATACAGAATATATTTACACCTTTGTGTCTGATTTGTCTCTTTGTTCTTCACGTTGTAGCTTGAGGATATTGAGGCATGTATCCTTCATTTGTGCTTCTTGCCTCTCTGTCTCCCCGTTTTTGTTATCTTTGATTTACTTTTATGTTGTTAAAGTTTGATAACATTTATCTGCTTTGTAACAATAAATTCTTATGTTATTTGATTATAGGTTGATTTTTAAATAATCGTTTTACAAGAATTTGCAAAAATAGTAGAGTGATCTTTTATCCTGTGCTCCCTGAAGATAATCCTTATATAATTGTAGCAAATTGTCAAACAATAGCAATAACATATTGTCAGTTTATGTCAGTTTATGTGTCTTTCAGAGCCTCAGTATTTTTGCCAACATAAATGTTTGGGGATTCCAATTTATTTACATCCCCAACGTATTATGTAATTTTTATAAAGGCATTTAAGTGTGTAATAGTGTCTGTGTTTTAATTTGCATTTTTTGTAATGACTAATGATATTGAGCATTTTATTCATGATCTTGTTAGCCATTTCTATATTTTTGATATTGAGTATTTTATTCATGATCTTATTTGCCATTTGTATTTTTTGAAGTGCCAATTCAGATTTTTTTGTCCATTTTTAAAAAATGGGGTGTTTTGGGCTTGAGAGGTGGCTTAGCAGTAGGGAAGCGGGAGGACCCAGGTTTGAACCCCAGCACCACATACACAACTAAGTTTTAGAAAAATAAAAGCCAGATGAAAAAATAAATAAAAATTGACTATTTTTCTCTCTCTCTAAAAAAATAATTGGGTTGTTTGTTTTACAGTTGACTTCTAAGAATTTATTATATATTCTGAATTCAACTATATGATTAGCAAATATTTTCTCCTACTCTGTAACTTGTTCTTTCATGATATTAGTAATATATTTTGGGAAGGAAAAGTCTTAAATTTTCATAAAGCTCAGTGTGTTTTCTTTCTTTCTTTCTTTTTTTTGTTGGTACCAAGGATCAAACCCAGGGGTGCGTAATACTGAGCCACATCCCCAGCCCTTTTTATTTTATTTTGAGACAGGGTCTCACTAATTGCATAGGGCCTTGCTGTGTTGTGGAGGCCGGCTTTGAACTTGTGATTGTCCTGCCTCAGCCACTTATGTCACTGGGATTACAGCATATGTCACCAAGTGCAGCTAAGACCAGTGTTTTCTTCTATGCATGTGGTCAGAAAAATTTTCTCCGGTTCTTCTGAAATTCTTTTTAGCTCTCTTTTTTTTTAATATTCACATTTAGGTCTCTGATCCATTTTGAGTTAATTTTTGTGTATGGTAATGAGGTGTGGGAGGTAGTGTTTTGCATATAGATATTTAATTGTTCCATTATTTTTTAAAAAGATCACTCATTCCACATTTCTTTACCGTGGCAAAAAGTCAGTTGACTAGAATATAAGAGTTCATTTCTGGACTTTGTATGCTTCCATTGATTTGTATGTCTGTGTTTACACCAATGCCACACTGTGTTTATTATGGTAACTTTATTTTTTATTTTAAAGGGGACAGTGAGAAAGAGAGAGGGAGGGAGAGAGAAAGAAGCACTCTTTATTTAGTTTTTCATATGACTTTCATTCCTAGGACACTTAGTTGTGTATGTGGTGCTGGGATTCAAATTCATGTACTCGCACATGCCAGGCAAGCACCGTAACCACCGAGCCACTGCTCCAGCCCCATGGTAGCTTTATCGTAAACTTGATATTTGAAATGTTTATTCTTTAAATTTTCTTCTTCTTTACTGAGATTGTTTGGCTGTTCTAGGTCCTTTGCATTTCCATGTGAATTTCAAGATCAGTTTGTCAATTTCTGTGAAAAAGCTTGCTGAAATTTTGATAGAGGTTGCATTAAATTTATAGATGAATTTGGGGAGAATTGCCATTCTTGCAATATTGGTTCTGATTCAGGAGCATAGAATAGGGTGTGTCTCCATTTATAAGATTTTAAATTTTTCTTGACATAATTTTTATTTTTCAGTATTTAGACTTTGTTTCTTATATGTATTCCTAAATATTTTGTTCTTTTTGATGCTATTGTGGATTAAATTGTTTCAATCTCATTTTTGGATTATTTATTGCTAGTATGTACAAATAGTTTAGTTTTGTATATTGACCTTTTATTCTGTGACCCTACTAAACTCCTTCATTGTTCTAGTAGTTTTTTTTTTTTTTTTTTTTTTTTTTTTTTTTTTTTTTTTTTTTTTTTTTTTTTTTTTTTTTTTTTTTTTTTTTGGGTAGATTCCTTAGAATTTGAGCCATTTTATATTTGGGTATAGGGTTTGCTCACCCCTTCATGTGATCATAGACAGAAGTCCCACACCTTTATTTGTTTTAAAGACTACTAATTATCTGTGGTGTTAATCACTCTTTTATTTGTAACTGCTTGTGGGTTGCTTTTTATTTATTTATTTATTTTTAAAGGGAGAAGGACAGTGAGAGAGAGAGAGAATATCAATTTTTACTGAGTTTTTTCACATGGCTTCCGTTGCTCTGGCACTTAGTTGTGTACATGGGTGCTGGGGTTTGAACCCATGTACTTGCACATGCCAGACAAGTGTTGTAACTGCTGAGCCACCGCTCCAGCCCTGTGGGTTGCTTTTTAAAGTCTACAAATGATTCTCCTGAGAAAGCAGATTCTGGCCATTGAGAAAGGAGGTCTATTATGTTTTAAATCTGGATAAGGTGTAATGTCATACAACCTAAGGCATTTGTAGAGATGTATTGGGAAGGGGGGGAGGGATAAGGGTGGGTAATTGGGGAGGGGCTCTTGGGGGTAAATCTGATTTTCAGAATTTATATATGTATTATATTATTTCGTTAGAAGCTTGCTTGATTGTTCAACAAATAAATTTCTGAATAAAATAAACAAAAAAATCTATGATTACTTCTTGTAATTATACAAATTAAGATAATTTGGTTGTTTTCTTTTAGGTTCCTCCCAACAAAATAGATTATGAATACAGTGAACTGATATTATATCAGAATCAAGTGATGAGAGAGGCAGATCTATTTCAGGAATCTTTGGAACATATAGAAACACATGAGAAACAAATATGTGATAAACTTTCAGTGGAAGAAATTAAGGGTGAGTCAACTTGGTTTTTCTTTTCTTAATGGTTTCAGTTAAAAGAATAAAAAAATGTATATTTTATTCTGTCCTAACACTTAAATAACACTTGCTATGTATTAGGTAATATTCTAAGCACTTTATTATTAAGCCATTATTAAATAATTTAATCCTCATATCAGCCATGTTATAGTTATGTACATTTTAGAGATGAGGGAGATTAAAGAATATGACTCCTTTTAACTGCTATCCTTTGCTCTTACTTGCTAATGTATAGCACTTGAATCATTTAGCTATATTGTGATTAGAATTAAATGCCAATATTGATGACAATACTGCTCTTTTTAAAAATTTTTTTAATATTTTTGTTTTTTTTCTTTTACTACTCTCTTTTTTTTTTTTTTTTAAAGAGAGGGGGAGAGAGAGGAAAGAGAAGCAACTTTAAAATCTTTTCATCTGGCTTTCGTTTCTCCAACACCTACTTGTATATCTGGTGCTAGTGTTTGAACCCAGATCCTTGTGCATGACAGACAAGCAACGTAACTGCTGAATCACCTCTCCAGCTTGTACATTTGTGTCTTTTAGAACCATTAGCTTATTATTATATTTTAAAAACTTTAAAGTTGCATGTCCTGTGCATTCCTGTAGTAATAACCTTTGCTTCATGGAGGGAGCAGATAACAGTTATTTTTGGAAATGAAAATTATGCTATTGTCTAATATATATAGTATTAATTGGACTGGACAGAAAATAATTAGAGGAATAGAGAGTGTTTATTTATTTATTTATTTATTTAAATTGTGTTGCTGGGGATCAAACCCAGGGCCTCATGCATGCTAGGCAAGCACGTTGCCACTGAGCCACATCCCCAGCCAATGTTTTATAGTTTTTTTAATTAATATTTATGTATATATATTTTCTATTGGGGTTAACTACTTGCTGAAGGTCACAAAGCCAGACATTTGGAGATGATAATGGTATCTAATATAAGCTGATTAATTAAATCAGCTATGTCTGTACATATTAGTGTATATAATATACTGCCTCTTACAACGTGGTGAATGCTGAACCATTATTACTATAGACATTTCAAAGTGTTTGAAATTGACTGGGAATGGAAACTAATAGGGACAGGAATTTGGAGTATGTTGATTTTTAAGAATCTTTCATCTTGGATTAGGACTGCTTTCCATTATATCTGAGAGGTTTAGCTCCTCATTTCCCACATCTACTTTCAATTTTTGTGACTTACTAAAAGGATTTGAACCTTAGAGGTGATTTGCACATGAACATGGCTTATGTGGTTTGTTGCTATGAAGTGATGTGAGGGGTTGTAATTTTACTAAGTTAACATTTCCAATTTTAGTGACCTAGAAAGGAAACTAAGGAAATCGAGTGGAGAATTGTTTAATAGAGGAACTGAGCAGGAAAGATATATTTAAATCTTGCAGTGGTAAGGTAGGCATATTTCAGGAGAATTATTTGCCAATGTAATTTTGCTGTGTTAGGGGATCTTTACCTGAAGTGTTTATAAAAATGTGTGTAATGCAAAGGTTTTTTTAACTAATAAATTCATATCTAACATGTATACTTGCAGAGTGAGAGGGAGCCAAAAATGAATGTTAGTATGATATGATAGAATGTGTAAAATAAGGTTCATTTCTGAAGGCAAGTTGTGAATTAATTTGTATTTAGTTAATATAAACTGCAACATGCTCCATGGAGAGGCACATAAAAGAGTTCTTTCATAAACATCTAGTCACTAATAGTGAATGCTTAGTGAAAGCTCTAGCAATCAGAAAATATTTAATGTTTAAGTAAAATGAATGTGACTTTAAACTTAATTTTAGGGGAAATACTGTTGAAATTGGGAAGATTAAAAGAAGCCAGTGAAGTATTCAAACGCTTGATTGATCGGAATGCAGAAAATTGGTATTATTATGAAGGTTTGGAAAAAGCTCTACAACCTAGTATGTAATGATTTTTCTATCTTCTCTTAACTAGTGTTTAAAGTATAATAAAATGTAAAGTTGTAATAATACTTGAGGTTGAATTATTTTAACATTAGTGTTATTTTTCCATTTATTAAAGTTGCAGGTTAAATGTGGGAATGAAAATTCAGATATTTACACTTAAATGGTAATTTTAGTTTCCTTGACCCCTAAAATCTTACCAATTAATACCAACTAGAACGATGAAAAAGAAAAATGAGCATTCCCATATTTGGAAATGTCATAATTATTTTTACTTTAATCTCATTAGAGGTTTGTTACTTTCCATCTTTTCTTTGGGTGGGGGGTCGTTGTTACTGGGAAATTTAACCCAGAGGCAGTTTACCACTGAGCTACATCCCCAACCTTTTTAGTATATATATACTTTTTGTACTAGCAATTGAACTCAGGGGCGCATAAGCACTGACTCATATCCTAAGCCTCTTTTATTTTTTTATTTTATTTTTTATTTACTATGTTTCTGAGGCTAGCTTTGAACTTTCAATCCTTCTGCCTTAGCCTCCCAAGCTGCTGGGATTATAGGCATGCATCACCACACCTGGCACCTGTACCTTTAAATATGAGAATTGGGCCAAAGAAATATTGCTGTGGGTTTGTAATATAATACACCAAAATGAAAATTATTCTCTTACCTGGTGGGTACAGTGGTGCATACTTGTAGTTTCATCAACTCTGAAAGCTTGAAGCAGGAGGATTTGCAAGTTCCAGACTAGCTTCAGCATTTAGACCCTGTCTCAAAATAAAAAAGGACTGTGGAGGTAGTTTAGGTAGGTGGTAAAGCATACCTCAGTTTAATCCCCAGTGTTCTCTTTTTCCCTCTCAAAAACTTATTTTCTTAATTTCAAACAAAGCCAATTTGTGAAGAGTAGAATGTTATGTATCATTTGAAATTAGATAGAATTGACCCTTTTCAGAAATCAGTGTTACTCCAAATTTACACTAATATTTTCTGGATTGAATGCTGTTAGGAGCTGTTAATAATCCTAAAATCATTCTTGCTTATAGATAAATACATGTCTGACATAATTATGAAACTTTATTTCCTATAATAGGTTTTTAGGGAAATGATTAGAATTAAAATATTGATTAGGTCAATAATCTGAGTGGAAAAATACAGGGTAAAAGTCATGTGTCTAAAAGTTGGAAATATGAAATAACTATGATTTTTTCTTTTAATTATTAGTTCCTAACCTGGTAACCATAAAATTAATAATAAAAGTATTGGGGGCTGGAGCGGTGGCTCAGTGGTTATGACGCTTGCCTGGCAAGCACCACATACATAACAAAGTAACAGAGGGTCACATGAAAAACTAAAATAAAGAATTGATTCTTTCTTTCTCACTGTCCCTCTCTAAAAAAATAATAGAAGTATTGCAATGCAGTAAAATATATGTACACTCTTTTATATATCAAGATCTTTGGTTACTATAAAATGTGTTGATTACAAAAGTAATTACTGTACTTTATCTTTTTAGGTTCCTTAGGGCCTTTTCTCCCCCATGGTAAGTTCTGGAGCTCCAACTTGTGACTTCAAGTAGGGTATTGAAAAGGTCTCATTTTATCTTAATTTATCTATATTTATAAGACTGGTTATGTCAGCAACAGGAGAAAACTTTTTTTTAAAATACAACTTATTATTCTCTAAGATTACCAATAAATGTGTTAACTGCTTTTTAAAAAAATATGCCCAGTAGCCTTCATTGTAAATTTTAGTGTACCTGACCCTAATATTTTGTGAAGTATCCACAAATTGTTAACAGAATGTGAAAAATTATTTTTCAGATATCCCACTTTAAAAAATCCAGCCACATTGGAGCTCCAAAGCATATTACTGGGGGAAGGAAAGAGTCTACATAAAGTCATACATTACCCCTTAAAGTGTGGTGTTTTCTTGATACTAAACACTGCATTTACTGTGAGGATACTTGTTTGCTAGCACCAAAGTTTATTCTTTTATTTCTGTGGTCCAGATTAAAATCTTATAGTTTTAAAAGAGGTTTGTTTGCTTTTTCTGAAGATTCTGTAAGTTGTTTTATTGCTTTATATAAAATAATCTTCCTTTGTAAATTATTCAGAATATTATTTTAGAATAATGAAAGATACTTAGATCTTACTCTGTATATTAATATTGCGAAATAATACATAGGTTACATATAGGTCCTCTATGTGGTACTATAAAATTAGATGTTTCTTGGGAGGGTAAACACAGTTTCTCATAGAAGTATGTTTTATATCAGAGAGAAATGGTTACCACTTTTCTGGCTTAATGGGATTCTTTATAATGGCATTTAATTGAATATTTTAAGTGTCAAAGCAACCATGGGAATTTACTTCATCTTTTAAACTACAAAACATTCATGACTGTGTTCCTAAAGTGTTTGCTTCTTTAAGCTTAATCAGTAGGTGTTAGTTACCTTTAGGGAGAGGTATTTAGGTTTCATAGGTTTAGTGTGTTTGCCTAAGGTATATTTTCAAGGGTGTGTTACAAAGACTTTCTTTTTCATGGGTTAGGTGCTAAGGAATATAAGAGAAGTACAGCATATCTTTGTATGATTTGTGTGTATGTGATTTGAATTAGATATAGATGTGATAAAGCAAGTGTTGACTTTCTCCATAGATCAGGTTTAAAATTGCAATTTACTGATTATAATGTTTTAGCATTGCAGAATTTTAAATGTCATCCTTGCCAAAATTGAGAGAAGCTTTAATATTGATAACATTATTTTAAAAGTTCGTTAGTGTTTTATCAGAGATAATGGTTATATTGCAGTGAATCTTATGCATATTTACTGATGATAGGCACTTTGGAAGAAAGGCTTCATATTTATGAAGAAATTAGTAAGCAGCACCCCAGAGCAATGTCACCTAGAAGACTGCCTTTGAATCTTAACCCAGGTAATATTAGGATATATTTTGTGATATTAATAACTACTTTGTCAAAATTAGCACCATTCATATTTGAAAAACTTTTTTCTGATTCGTAGTTTTTATCAGTCTTGTGGGTGAGAGTGATCAGTTATGAATTTTATTATACATATATTAATAAGATTATTATACTTCAATGTATAGCTAAGTGTTGGTTTTAAGTGTCAGAAGTTATCTATACAAAACTGTTTTTCTTATGTGACTTAAAAAAGCATCATATGTAGAAGGTACATGAAATTCCCTAGAATTGATGACAAATTGTTTATTTGGTGTTGTGATTGAAGTGGTATTCCTGTATAGGCAAAAAAATTGATGAAATAACCAATTTTTGCAGATATAATATTTTCATAATTATATTTATATATATGTATTTTATATATATGTAGATTTATCAAAACATCATAAATATGTATATCATTAGAACCCCATGATATTCCTGCTGAAAGTCATGCCATTAGATCCCTCAACTAGAACCTAAATCTTATTTAAAAAATCCTTCTAACATTTCAAAGAGAAAGTGTCTCAGAGTGTCCAGAGTGGTTTCACTTTAACCTAACAACACTTCATAATCAACAGTTAGTTCTAGGCTCCTTAAATAAAAATATAGTCCCTACCAATGTTAGGTAGAATCTGACTTAGGCAATGCCGCTTTGAAGCATATCCTCCACCTCAGAACAAGAACTACCTCAAGGTCACTCTGACCCACCTAACCCTAAATGCTGGATAATACTTCATCCTAAACACTGCCATCATTAAGAAAAGAATCCTACCTGACAACTCCCTACTGAAGCCCTAATCCCCTCCCTGCTCATTCCCTCTATATCTACCCCAGGCTGTAAGCAGTGGATGAGTCCCGGACTCTACCAGGACCCCCTCCACAGGTTTCTCCAGAATAAGCCTGTGTTAATGTTGAGCCACCAGCTCTCCTCTCTGTTTCCTTCATTAGCTTCTTTCCTTACACTGTCATGTACTGAGAGCTTTTGTCAAACTTCATTGACATGGAAAATAAATCTGTGCAGTGTAAATTTGAAGCCACATGTTCAAAATGAAAAAATAAGTGATGATTGTAAACCTGAAAGCTAAATGAAGGGTTTTTTCTTAAGAGGCACACGAATGTATTTTAACGTTCCTAATTATATTAAGAATAATAAAAGGAGAAGCCGGATGCAAAAGGTCATTTAAGTTGTGATTCCATTTACTTGGAATGTCCAAAAAAGGCAAATCCATAGGTACAGAAAGTATATTAGTGGTTGCTAGAAGGTGAGGGGGATGATAGTAGCTGCTAATGAGCAAGGGATTTCTTTAGGAGTAATGAATATTTTCTGAAACTAGATAATGATGATGGTTGTATCACTATGAATATGCTACAACACTGAGTTACACACTTAGGAAAGGTGAATTTTATGGCATATGAATAGTATTTCAAAAAGGTATTTTTTAAAAAAAGAAGAGGAAAGAGAGAAAGAGGATGAGATATAGAAACATGAGCCTAGGTGCTGGAGCGCTGGATGGTGGGGGGGTTATAGTGTTTGCCTGTCATGCTCGAGTACATGAGTTCAAACCCCAGCACCACGTATACAACAAAGTCTTGGAGCAACGAAGGTCACATGAAAAACTAAAGAAAAATTGTTTCTCTCTTTCATCCCTCACTTTCCCTCTCTTTAAAAAAAGAAAATGATACATGAGCCTAAGAACCTTCCAGGAAAAAATTAGGGAAATGTTTTTATCTGCATGGTATCTTCCCATCTTGGAAATTCAAATGCATATATTAAAAGCTCTGAGCGGTCCTACAGAAACCTGACTGCTTGACCCAGAGTTGCCCAAATTTACTTAACAGCACACCAGAACCCTCCCTATCAAGGCTATTAATCTCCTGTATTTCTTCACAAATCATAGCAGTGGGGGCTAGAGCAATGGCTCAGTGGTAGGAGTACTTGCCTGGCATGTGTAAGGACCCGATTTTGCACCCCAGTACTACATACTGGTACAACTGTATGTCGGAGGACCAAAGGCTAGATGAAAAACTAAATAAAATTGATTCTCCTTCTCTTAAAAAAAAAAAATCACAACACTGTGTAACAAAATGCAACAACCTGAAACAGTTGTTTTGTTACAGTTTGTTGAACTTGACTTAATGAAACATGCATACTCAGAATAACTAGATGCTATAAAAATTTGAAAGAAAAATTTAATTCAATTTATTATAAAGATTACTTTCAGATAATCTCTATAATCTTTTATTAGATCATATACAAAGTCTTTGGAAAACCACAAATTACCAAGACAATACAAACCTTTGCCTTAAAGTAAATCTATTATTACTTTCTTAAAAACCAAAAGTAGTTTCAGAGCTCAAATCTTTCCAATATTTCCTCTGATATAAAGAAAAAGTGAACAATGTTATGATAAACAGAGATGCTGTTGCTTAGAAGAATGTGTATTTCTTCCCTTATTTTGTGTGTGATGTTGGGCAAATAATGTGTGCACTCAAACCCTCAGTTTCTTTTGTGCAAAATGGTTTTTTTCTTTATGTGTAAGAAAAACCTGTTCCCAAAAGCAAATCATCTCCTTTCTTCCTAGTTATGCCATAATAATTCTTTAAAACCTCCATAGTTTATGCTTTAGAGAGAACAGACCATTAACCATTACAAACCTGTTTATTATTACAGTTCACAGAATGGGTTATCTGCATAGGTACTATGTTTAATTCTCTAGATTTGTAGCACAGGTCCACATAAAAACACATGCTCCAGAACCATTGCTCAAATAATTAGCATAGACAGCAAAATCAGACTTTCTGGTTCACTGGAAATTTATTCTAAATAATGGAACAAAATTTAATGAGTATTGCTGGATCATCTCCTTCCCTCTCTCTACGCTCAGTCACTGAAGAATAACAGAACATGATGAATTTAACTGGCTATTTTGACAAGTAGCTTCATGCCTGCATTGTTTTCACAGTATTTAATATTGTAGGGTATAGGAAAATTTCCCAGGATCTCTGGTATATTCCCTGATTAAAAACTGGAAAGTTCTTTTCAAAACTTTCACCTTAACCAGGCATGCCTGTAGTTGTGGGTACATGAGAAGCTGAGATAGAGAATCACCTGAGCCTAGGAGTTTGAGTCCAGCATAGGCAACACAACTAGACCCAACCTCAAAACAAACAAACAACAACAAAAAAGCTTCTTGTGTTCTCAGGTTCCAAATGTTTGCTGAAAAAGAGCTTACTACACATAAAAATATTTCTACATGTCCTTGTATATTGATCCTTACTGCCATGTTTGTATATCTTTATCATTAAATTTCTTTCAGTGTTTTCGAAAGGTGATAGGGTTTTTATTAGGGTTTATTAATAATAGGATAGTTATTTACTTGATGTTGCAAATGTATGTATTTTAATTCTGATGTTAGAATGTCCCAGGGCATAGTCCAAACATATTCATTGTCCTTTTATTGTCAGTCTCATTCTAGAATAAGTTCTGTGAAGGCATAATTAAACTTTTTTTTTTAAAAACTGCTCTATTATTGGTATCTGAAAGAGTACTTCATATGTAGTAGGTGTTTGATACATGATTGTAGAATGAATGTGTTGAAGCAAATCACAAGGTGATTTGGGAAATATTTGTAAATACCACTTTAGTGTTTATAAAGAATTTTGGCTATTACTTGAATATTGTTCTGGTCATAATAGTCTGCGGCAGAATGCTTTAGATGTTGTTGACAGGTTTTTGAGCTGTAGAGAGTAGACAGTTTGTGCTATTTAGAAAGGATACTTGCTATTATGGTTATATTTAGTATGATTAGTAGGTTGTGTTTACCTAAAAGTGCAAAATCATTTTGTTTACTGATCTTTGAGGTATTCCTTAATTATTTTGAACCTAGATCTAGGGAAAATATAGTTGCTAGATGAAGTATTGGTATTGGGGCTTTTGACATAACAAAGATAATGTTGACTGACTCTTTGGGGCTTAAAACTTGGATAAGAGAATATTGTTTCTGAGGAAACTTTATTTGTAAAACCATTTTAAGAGTTGATTAAATCAGTCAAATGTAACAAAGTATGCTTTGTTTTTAGGTGAAAAATTTAGAGAACTAATGGATAAATTCCTGAGAGCAAACTTCAGTAAAGGCTGCCCACCTTTGTTTACTACTTTGAAATCTTTATATTGTGATATAGAAAAGGTAAAATTTGATAATTATTCAGTTTTTCTGTTGTTTTTACAGAATTACATTAGAAAGATTTTTATGTAGTATGCTATGATTTGATTATTTTCTGTATTCTTAATAATAGATGTACTGAAATTATATGTATATGGTATAAGTAATACCAAAGGAAATGTCAATCTGTGAAATCCTGAGAAAATAAAAACTTTAAAAACTAAAACTATTATAAAAGTTATTTTTTAGTTGGTATACTTTTCTAGTAGGATTTTAAATTACTAGAAGTGTGTTTGTTCCACAGTTCATTGTCATTTTGTACTACAGTTATGGATTTTTCAATTTTTTGTGTGAACTTTTAAAGTTAGAGCGTAAATAATAGAGTTAGTACAACAGTAAAATGTCATTTGATCAACAGTAGGTAAATGACTAGTTTTTAAAAAACTTTTTTTTTTAAAAGAGAGAGAGGGACAGTGAGAGAGAGAAAGAGAGAATCAATTTTATTTAGTTTTTCATGTGACTTTCCTTGCTCTGACACTTCGTTGTATACGTGGTGCTGGGGCTTGAACTTGTGTCCTTGCACGTGCCATGCAGGTGCTATAACAGCTGAACCACTACTCCAGCCCTAAATGACTCATTTTAACTGATAGACTGCATTTTTAAAAATATAATTTTTTAGTTAGTTCTTGAATAAAGAGAGTACCTTCCTAGTTTTTGAAATTAGAAAATGGGTGCTTAAATCTTGATTGTAAATTGGAAAGATAATTAGATAGTTAAAAGTTAATTGAAAATAAGTTATATTTATTTTTTTTCAAGCATTGTTTCTTACTTATTAATGTCTAAAATCTTAGTTTTCTCTGTAGTTAGAATTTTTGTTTCTTGTTTGACTTTTGTGGTGTTGGGAATTGAACTCAAGGTCTCTTGCATTCTAGGAAAGTAATCTACCACTGAGCTATACCCCTAGTCGTGTAGTTAGAATTTTTGAGTTACTGTTGAATAAAGAAAGAATTTTAAGTCAGGCTTTTATTGGTGTATTTAGCTTTGACTCATAATTTGTAAATTAGCAGTAATTGTTAAAAACAAGGTCAGTGATTAGTGTAACTGATTGTCACATGAAGTCTTGGGGGACACACTCAAACCATATCCACATCATAGGAATTAGTGAGTTAATGATAGTCATCTCATGTTCCTCCGTATTTCACCACTCTTGGAGAAATTCTGATTTAGTGCAAAGAGCCTTGCTTTGGAATCAAAACCTAGTTTTGAACTCTGATTCCATCATTTGCTTGAGTTGTAAAGTTGGGAAAAGCAATCCTTAAAGGGTTTTTAATTAAATGATATTAAAGTGCTTGACTCAAAAATGTTCAATATATGATAATTCTCTTGCTGTGTCAATACCCTCGGCCCTCACACCTCATCTCTGAAAGTGGTTACTTTCATTTTATTGTCATTGTTCTTGAGTGCATTACCTCTGAAACTATCCCCTTCAAAGCCAAAAATTATAGTTACTAATTAGGCATTAATCAGAAATAAGCCCAGCAATTTGGAACTTAGTTTTCTAATTTGGGTGAGAAGAAAGAAAAAAATTTCAGTTGTCTTCATGTTGCAGTAATATTTTAAACTTGTAATTTGTGTATGTGGTATAAAAAAGTGTATATCAGATACGGTTTTGTGGGACTGTCTCTAAGGTTAATGAAGAAGTCTCTTAACTCTTACATAAGGGAAACTGGCTGGGCACAGTGGTGCATGCCTGTGATCCTAGCAGCTTGGGAGGTTGAGGCAGGATGATTTTAAGTTTGAGGCCAGCCTGTGCAAATTGGTAAGAACATGTCTCAAAAATAAAAATAAAAGGGGGTGTAGCTCAGTAGTAGAGTGCCCCTGGGTTCAATCCCCATTACCACACACATGAAGGAAAGGAAAAGAAAAAAGCTGTGGTCTATAATAGTCACAGTATTTTCCCAAGTTAGACTTTAACAAGAATAAAGCTTCTTCAATCCTAATCACATATACCTGTTAGAAGAAAGTATTTCAATTAAGGGAATGTGGTTGAATTTGGGAAGTTATTCAGTTTGTAAAGAATTTTGGACATTGTATTAATTTTCTGTTGCTGTCACAAAATACCTGAGAACAACTTAAAAGGAGGAAAGATTTGGTTTGGCTCATGATTTCAGACATTTCCATCCATGTATACTCCCATCAAGGGTATACTCCCAGTTACCTGACTTCCTTCAACTATGCCCTAGCTCCCACTACCTCCCAGTAGCACCATCAGCTGGAGACCAAGTCTTCAATACATGAGCTTTCAGGGGACTTTGAAGATCCAGATCATAACAGACATATTATTTGTCTGATTTTGAGGCTTCAAATTTATTGTGGTCCTAGATAACCTTACTTTCTTGGGAGCAAAATGCTATTCCAAGAACAGCCATTATATAATTTTCCCATATTACATACTGCCTAGTTGAGTCATAAAGAACTTGAATGAAATGAATTTTTACACTTGAGTAACTCAAATTCTTCCAATTCATAGGGAATTAATTCGAAAACTGCATTGTTTCATTATTGGATTAGAAGTGCCTATGACATAAATTTTTAGATTTGGTAAATATACCTAATGACCAAGATGTTTGGAACTCAGATTTTTTATTTAGATTTCATGTGAACTTTCTATTATCTTGATTTTTTTCTCTTAATTAGGTCTTTTAAGATTCTGAAACAGATCTGGTTTTTTTCAGTAGGAAAAAAACATATTCCTTTATGAAGGATTATATGTAACTTCAATGTTTTTTTCTTCTTAAAGTTTTGTTATTTGTTTAATATGTTGCACTTTTTAATAATGAAAATTGACAATATGTTTTACCTGGAGATGGCTCAAAGGTATATCATTATTTAAAACATATTCTGAAGAAGAAGAAAAATCTGTTCTGGATGCAGTTTTTGCAACCTGCCAGTAGATGGCATTATAAAGTCACAAAAAATAATTGCTTTGAAAAGTTGAACAATTTAGTGTATTAAATTTCTCTGCTTGCAAAAAGTTTTTTAAGTTACATTTATTCTAAGTGAGATTGACTGTGTGGTTATGATGGTGGGTTAAAAGATATTGCCTTTAATTAAAGTATCTTTAATTTTGTTTTCTAGTAAGAAGCTTTGTAGCAATTTTATCAGTGGTTCCCAAACTCTTGATTGTATTATATCAGAATGATACTTTATAGACCTGAGAAGTGTTTGACTTTGACGACTTTGACTTTTTTTATTTTTTTATTTTTGCTTGATGTTATGGTCAATAAGATTTTGACCAGTGGGATGGTCAGTCCCTTCACGGGTGCTATTCTGTGAGTTTGTGGTATATGGATTAATTTTGATTCAAAATAAAACTAATTATATCATACCTTATTTCTTCTATTAAATGGAACATGTGCTGAGATTTCTTTTGCAACTATCTATGTACTGAAATCTGTTTATGACTTCGTGATGCATGGTCTGTTCAGTGGCAGGGGAACCACAGTTAATTTTCCTTAGTTTGTAGAGAGGTTTGGGAAAGAAAATAAATAATTGTCTTCTGAAAATAAAAGATGTCTAAAGTTCCAGTGTTTGCACAATGGTCATCAAATTTCAGACTTTAGTAGTATGCAAAAAAAGTTTGGGTAGGAAAACCTACAATTAAGTGCCAATTCCATTTAGTACCCCTTACCAGGGCTGCTAAAAGTAACAAGGAAAAACAATGATTTTTAATTTCGCATATACCTTTCAAATGTTGTATCATTTCATTTGACTTTTTTTTCAGGAGTGACATTTTAGAAAATCTGAATATTTGTGTTTTGGCTTACTATTTCATAAAACAGAAAGCTAAAAGACAAATTAATAGCATTATAAAAATATATTTATTGACAAAAAGTCAGTGTTGCAGTGATAATTAGACCTTCAAAACCTCAGACTGCTTCTTGAAATGAGAAATTATTGAGGTTTGCTTTTCTTTTTTCTTACTCACTCCCTGCAGTTTTATTTGAGAGGGTCAAGAAGCAGTTAACCTAGTACTCTAGTAGTTCATTTAGTTTATAGTTCTGAAATAAGCTATATATTGTTCACCAAGCTGAATTTAATCTATAAGTAAAAATACCCTTAATTTTAAAAATATATTATGTGTGGTACTCAATAAAATAAATGTTAAAAATATGTTTCTTTAACAGGTTTCTATAATCCAGGAACTTGTTACTAATTATGAAGCCTCTCTTAAAACGTGTGACTTTTTTAGTCCTTATGGTAAGTTTAAATTAGATTGAATTGGAACTTAACTTCTCATTTCAGTCCATTTTTAATCACAGTAATACTATTTTACATTTATTATGTGTGTGCTACATAATAGCTAGTTATTAAATAGGTTTTGAAATAATGAAATGAGAATATTTTCAATCTTATTTAATTTAAATTTTCCATAATCTTGTGAATGAGAGCCCTATTTTACACAAGGAAACAGACTCGAGCGGTTGAATGGCTTGCCCAAGATCATGTAATAGTTTAATTGTAATATATTTTTCTCAAATCTCTAAATTCTCTACTTTTTATAATCTTGTATTACTTTTAAGCCTGTATAATTTGGTCCTTTTTTCTCTGTTTGTAATGATATATGTAAATCAAGGATACTTATAATTTAGAAAACCCTTTACCATGTTTTCATTCATATAGATGGTAACTAACTTTAGTCTGTATTTTTCATATATCTTTTTCATGTCATTGCCCTATTTTTTTTTTAAAGAGAAGTAGAAAAAGAGAATCAATTTTATTTTAGTTTTTCATCTTCTCCAATACTTGTTTGTGTATGGTGGGGCTGGGGTTTGAACTCGGGTCCTTACACATGCCAGGCAAGCGCAATGTCGCTGAGCCACCTCTCCAGCTCCGCTTTTGAATATTTTTAAAGCAAGTTCCACACACTTTGTTTGACCTGTAAATACCTTACTGTGCATCTCCATTTAAAGCAGAATTAGCCGTGCATAGTGGTGTACATCTGTAATCCCACCGACTTCAGAGGCTGAAGAAATATCTTGAGTGCAAGGCCAGCCTGGGCAATGTAGAGAGACCTTGTTTTTAAAATAAACAAGTGGAGGCTGGAGCAGCAGTAGCTAAGCAGTTACGGTGCTTGCCTTGCATGTGCTAGTCTGAATTCGAACCCCAGCACCATGTATACAACAAAGTATTGGAGCAACAAAGGCTACCTGAAAAACTAAATAAAATTGATTCTCTCTTTTTCTCTTTCTCACTCTCCCTCTCTCTTAAAAAAAAAAAACAAATAAGCAAACCACACAAAGTTGACTTCAACCATAATGCCTAATACACAGTTAACATTCAGATTTCCTCCATTATCCAAAAAGAGATCTTTGTATAATTGGTTTATTCAAGTCTAGATTCAGTTACAGTCTGCATTGTGCATTCAGTTATGTTCTTTTAATTTAGAGTAATAATCTCCCCTCCCTTAAAAAAATGCCATTAGTTAAAAAGGTTATTTGTTTTGTAGAATATCCTGTATTCTAGATTTAGTTGCCGATTTTCTCATTGTATCATTTAATATATTTTGCTGCCATTTATATTTCTTGTTACATGGATAGTTAGATTTATAGACTTGATTGAATTCAGGTTTTATTTGAATACTTGACAGGTGGTGTTTTGTGCTTGATGTTGTATGACATCAGGAGTTGTGAGGCATTCTTGTCTTTTTTACAATCTTTTTTTTCTTAGAGAGGGACAGTGAGAGAGAAGAGAAAGAGAGAATCAATTTAGTTTTTCATGTGGCTTTCGTTGCTGTAGGACTTCATTGTGTATATGGTGCTGGGCTTTGAACTTATGTACCTGCTCATGCAGGCAAGCACCATAACTGCTGAGCCACGCTCCAGCCCCCATTCTTGTCTTTTTTTGATGTTAAGGTTGATGAGAATTACTTGTTAGCATGATGTGCCTATTTAAAGGTTCCTCGTCAGCCTTTGACCTAAGGATTTTAGCAACCATTGAGGAGTATTACCTAGATTCCTTATTATTCCGATCATTTTTTAGCTAGATTGTTTTGTGGGGAGCAGTGCTTGGGATTGAACTGGGGCTTGAGGTATGCTGGGCAGACATTCTATACTGAATGAAATATATCCCCCCAATTTTGGAATTCTTCTTCTTCTTCTTTTTTTTTTTTAGAGAGAAATAACTTTATTTAGTTTTTCACATGACCTTCGTTGCTCCAACACTTAGTTGTGTACATGGTGCTGGAGTTCGAACCCGGGTCCTTGTGCTTCCAGGCAAGCGCTGAAACCGCTCCAGCCCCTGGAATTCTTCTAAAGAATTTTCTCTCAACACATATTTGGTTCCTGTGCAGTATATTTATGTAAGAGGAGCAGGATAACTGCTTGACTCTTTGCATTTGTTATTTGTGTCTTAATGTATGCAGTAGTGTGTTTGCTTTATTTTCTTTTCACTTGATTAGTTGACTATGCTAGGACACCTTCTGTTTGTTCAGATGTAGCATGGATGATTTAATCATTTCTACTTGATTTTATTTATTTATTCATTTTGTTAAACAAGAGAATGAGAGAGAGAGAGTTAATTTTTATTTTTTTCATCTGGTTTTTGTTTTTCTTCCACTTAGTTGTAAATATGGTGCTGGGGATCAAACACAGGCCCTTGTGCATGCCAGGCAAGCACTCTTAACACTGAGCCACCTCTCCAGCTCCCATCATTTTACTCTGCTTTCTCTTCTGAAATCCATTTTGAGACCTTGGTACCTTATCTAGCCTTCTATAGCTTGAGGGTACTAGGTAGGAAGCAGAATAGAGCTCAGCTAATTGTGGGTTTGTAACTACTTTTGTTAGAGGACTTGGACTGTGTATTCTCTCCTGTTATATTTTTGTCATGTGGCAGGGATATTTCCACCTGAAAATATCCTGAGGGTTGTATCCTCTTCTGGTGAATTGGTGAATCATACCCTTCAACTTTGCTTTAATGTCAAAGCAAAGAAAATACTAAGCCCTGGCAGTTTGGGTGAAGTCTAGAAACGATAGTCTCTTCTCCAAGTTATTTTCTTTGACTTTTCCTGAGCTTGCTGAATTTTGCTTTTAGCCTGAGAATTCACAGAAGTAGATTGATATATGTCCTTTCCCCCAGCACTGTTGAGGTTGAGTTTAGAGGACTGCCACCTTTTCAACTTTATGGAATGAAGTCATACCTCTTTTTGATGAATTGATAGTTTTTGCTGAGTTTTAATTCTTTATTGTAATAACTACTAATTATATTTTGAATTAGGGGAGAAAAAGTATGTGATTTGCTTTCCTTAGCCCTCTTCTTTACAATAATTTAGTATTTATCTGATTGCAGAGAATGGGGAGAAGGAATCTCCGACAACTCTACTGTGGGTTCAGTATTTCCTGGCACAGCACTTTGATAAACTTGGACAATATTCTTTGGCGCTGGGTTATATTAATGCTGCAATTGCTAGTACTCCAACTCTAATAGAATTATTCTATATGAAAGCAAAAATTTATAAGGTAAAGCCTTATGTTTTGTGAATAGTTGAAGATTCAGTCATTTTAAGGACGCTTGGAGTTGTTTCTGTATTGTAATAACTTCTAGGGCACCCTGATAATTTTTTTCTAATACTCTGATAATTCTCTATGAAGTTTTTGTGTTGCATACTTGTGTAATCAGTGCTAATCATTTTATTTAGTCTTTAGTAAATATGAATTATAATTATTGAGATTTTTTAGATAAATTGGACAGAAATGGTATCAAATTTCTAATTTGTCTTCATAATTTTTCTGCTTATATTATACCTTTATTTTCTTGATCATAGTTGTGACTTTTTAAATGCTTTCATCTCTTATAGCATATGGGTAATCTCAAAGAAGCTGCAAAGTGGATGGATGAAGCTCAGTCTTTGGACACCGCTGATAGATTCATCAATTCCAAATGTGCAAAATATATGCTTCGAGCAAATATGATAAGAGAAGCAGAGGAAATGTGCTCTAAGTTCACAAGGGTAGGAAATAGCATATATAAGCACGTAACTGAATTAGTAAAATTTAACTTAAGTCTATGGTGATTTATGGAGTTTGCCAATGGATTTTATAAGAATTTATTTCTGTCATTTTTTAAAATCCTATATCCTAAATATGGTAACTGTTGTTGTACATTTCTACATAATTCTGGCAGGAGATGGTTAAAAAGCCATAGCAAGATTAAAATACATTTTAAAAATATAAACAATATGCCATATTATTCTTGTATGTACAAAATTTGGTTTATATATCAAATTCTTTGTCTCCCTAGTAATTTGTGATTATTTTTTAATTCTCTTACATTGTTTTATTTCATAACTGCTCAGAATCCTTTCTCTGTGAAACTGATTTTTGTGTACTACCAGTCTTTGTTACATTCTGGAATTTAAGTTTTCTCAAATTGTTGGGCTCAGGCTAGAGATGTAGCTCAGTGGTAAGAGTGCATGCCTAGATATGCTGGATTCAATCCCTAGTACCACAAACACTCAAAAGTTGGGCTTAGTATCCATTGTTTTCCTTTGTTTCCTTCTCTATCCTTCCATACTCTTTTCTTCATAGATTTTATTATTTAAATTAAAAAAAATTTTTTTGTAGTTCTAGGGATCAGACCCAGGGCTTTGTGTAAGTGTTCTACTGCTAAGCTATAACCCTAATCTCCTGTATAGACTTCTTGTTATATCATAAAAGTACTATATGTTTATGGTAAAAAACATGTAGGTGAAAAAAAATAGAACTTAAACAGATTCACATATATTTGGAAACTTTTTATAGCCAGAGGTAGTTTTAAAATTCGAGATGAAAAGGTGTTGCTGGGGCATTTATTTATTTTGAAAAAAAATTAAATGACATCCCTGTTTTATGCTGCACACTAATCAATTTCAGGTGGATTAAAGATATAAATATGGAAAGCAAATCTTTCAAACTTTTGGAAGAAAATATAGGAGTCTGTCCTTAGGCTAAAGAAATGTTACGCTTGAAGTAGGAAGTATTTTGTTTTTCTTTCTTTTTTTAAAAAATAGTTTTTTATTTATTTTTAAGAGAAGAGAGAAAGAATCAATTTTATTTTTTCATCTTGCCTTTGTTTCTCTGATACTTAGTTGTGTATGTGGTGCTGGGATTCAAACCCAGGTTCTCGGTTATGCCAGCCAAGCACGCCACTGCTGAGCCCCCACTCCAGCTCTCTTTTTCTTTCTTTAAAAGGAGCAAGGTGGATTAGCTTTATTTACTTATTTATATTAACAAGTAATAATTGTACACATTAATGGGGTTCAGTGTGCTATCTTATATGCAATCAGTGTGCACTGATCGAATCTAATCTCTCTGGAAGCATTTAAGATTCCAAAAGCATAAGGTATGAGTAAAATTGATATACTTGACTTTATTAAAATTTAAATGTTATGTATAACAAAATAACCATAAGCAAAATGAGAAAATAAACAAGAATTTGAGAGTGACAAAGAATTTATAAAGAACTCCAAAGAATTCACTGAAATATTTATATAGTACACATTAAATGTGATATTGAGCATAATGTGGGAACCAAATTTGCAAGTTTAATTTCCAAATTTTAATTAAGACTCTGAAATAAATAACCTATATCTCCAGATAAGCATACTATGTGCAACATGGAAGGTTTTAGTGTTGGTGTTTGCCAGTAAGTTCTTAGGGTGAAAATAGGTTAGTGCTATGTCCTTTGATGCTAAGGTAAAACTGATACAGCACCAGTGTACCACCTAAATGTTAATAACTTTTTAAAATCTTAACTAAGTTCGAATTTTGTCTAGATGTTTAAGGAAATCTCATATATTTTAGGAGCTAAATATTATAGAATAGTTTGATCTTCTGTTGTGAAAATTTAACTGCTTGTTAAAATGATTCATAGAAACAAAAACATAAAAATTAAAACTCAATAAGAAAAAGAAAAAACAGTACAGATTTTGGCAAAGGATTTGACCAGTTAGTTCAAAGAAGTGGAAATTGGAATGGCATTTCATACCCATTAACTAGGCTGAACTTAAAATCTAAATGATGATGCATTGACAAACTATTTTTATACACACACACACCCACATGCATGCATGTGTACATGTATGTATATGTCCTCACTTTCCCTGTCTCTCTCTCCCTTTCTCTCAATTTTACTGAAGTCCATACCTGTAGAACATTTGTCTTTTGTTTCTTATAAAGGATTTTCATTCATATGAACCAACCTAACAACCAAAATTTATAGCATTGCTAATAATTTATCATTTGTAAGGGGAAATATAAAAGTAGCTTTAATACATTTTAAATACTGAGCTACATACTTTATACACATGATCTTATTTACTCTTTTTTTTAATTTTTTATTTTTGAACAATCATACAAGTTTTTAACAAAATAATATCAAATGTGTATAGATTCTGGATATTACAGTTACCCCCAGGAGAGCCCCCCCCAATTACCCACCCTTATCCCTCCCTTCCCCTTCCCCCCATATCTCTAAAAAAGGATTATGTTGTATAGCATTATATCTTATCTGGGTTTAACACATGATAATAGACCAATTTTCTCACTGGCCAGTGTCTAGTCCCAACCTCCACAGATGAGGGGAGACAGTCGACCATTAGTTCTCTGGGTTAAGCTGATTTTACTCAGCCTGATTTCTTCCATAGCCATCCATTTACCTTCAAAGGCTGCCATATCATTGTTTCTAATTGCTGT
>PVKS010019055.1:0-39047 GCA_004027875.1 Aplodontia rufa
TTAAAATCTAATACTTTTTTTTTAGAATTATAAAGGGAAAGGGAAGGGAGGGATAAGGGAGGGTAATTGGGGGGGGCACTCCTGGAGATAATTGCAATATCCAGAATATTTACACATTTTATACACACTTTATATTATTTTGTTAAAATCGTGTAAGGTTGTTCAAAAAATAATAATAAAAAAAAAATAAAGTGCATATACCATATGTATTCAATAACACGCCACACTAAAGACTGGGATAGCTCCTAGAGATCAAACACATGATCATTTATGTGGGTAATTTAATGAAAATACAAATGAGGAGATGGAGTGGTGGCTCAGCAGTGCAGTGCTTGCCCAGAATGCATGAGGACCCCTGTTTGATCCCTAGCACCACATACACAACTAAGGGGAGAAAAAATAAAAATCAGATGAAAAACTAAAATTAACCCTCTTCCTTCCTCTCTCTCTTAAAAAAAGAAATGAAGAAAGAAAATACATATGAAGTAGACTATATTAAGAAATCTAAACCTGAACCTCAGTCAGATCAGGTTTTAGCAATAATCAAGCTTACAATGTGCTTGTGCTTGCACTTTTCTTCCTATTTGTATTCCTAAATGGGAGAAAACAGACTGTGGAACCAAATTTCCAAACACCACCTTGCACAGGTCGCTCCACCGTGACTTGCCCAGCCTTGAAGGAGGCGATTTTGCTTCCCGATACGTCCCTTCATTCCTGTTTCCCGTGATGCTCGGGGCAGGCCCTGCCTCTGTGTGCACACACTGTCGTTCCTCTGGGGAATTCTGCCTGCTTTTCCTTAGCTCCTCCTCACACCCCTGCATGAACACTAGCCAAGCATCCACACACAGGGTAAAATGCTAAACAAGGGGGGAATGTGTGTAATAAGGTGTGATTTTCCATCTGGGGGACAGAATCATATAAAGTCTGCTAGAAATAAGTAGGTGTTTTGCATGTCTCCCTCTACCCATTATTCCCTAACTAGGCCCTTTAAGAAACAAGATGCTCTTACTCAAAAATGGCACTAAATCATTGTCTTAAAACTATAATTTCCTTCTTCAAATGATACGAATTTTCAATAAAGTTTTCTTTTAAGATGTCTTTGAGGTTCTATGTTAAAGCAATAAAAAAATGTTGCCAACTAATTACTTGATAAAATGTGCCTTTCAAGGGGCAGGAAATACAATGGAAAAATCTTTATGTCTTTCTATCACCTAAAAGGAGATATTATTCTTGTCACCTGGACCTACTCATATTCAAATTTCTCTGTAGGGATTTTTTTTTTCATTATCTCATGATAGGTTGTATTCCATTAATGTCTTTAGCAAAAGGCATAAAGAAAAACTCCAGTTAAAAATGAGTGAATAAATAAATAAATAAGCAAATGAACTAAAACTTTTACTTGGGGTGTATTCATGAGGACATAGCATTTAGTCTTCAGTTCTTTGCTCAGAGTTTTATGGTGCCAAAATCTGTTCCTTGGAGTTGATTTTTTTTTTGCAATGATAAACATTTACTTGTGCATGGTTTTTACCTTGGAGGTATTCAAATGTTCAAATATTTGCTCCATCATTATTACCCTAAGTTGTTATTTACTGAGCACATCATCCTGTCCCTGATGTGTTTCCCCAGAGCCAGGTGTGACTCACAGCTGGGCAAGTGACTCCCAGTGTATTCATGTCTTCTTTCTCCCAGCGCTCACAAATCAGTCAACACAAATAGTCTTTAAATAATCTTTGAAATCCCAGGCTGCTGTCGTCAGTGAAATGGAATAGATATACATCCTTTCCTTTCAAATCCTTTCTTTTTATTGTGTCCTTGTACTGTATAAACCAGCTCTAACCAGTTCATTTTGGTAAGTAGACTAACCAGAAATGGAACAACTTGTTTAAAAGAAGCAACTCAACTCCATTTTTTAATTGGAAAAGCAACTCCATGATTGCAGTTTATTCTGAAACTCCATGGAAAAACTAGAATGTAGACACACACTACCCATTAATCTTGATTTAGACCTCTAGCATCAAGGTGATGCCTAGAGCAAATATTTAGTGAAGCAAATTATAATCATATCAAGAGAAGAATTTATAAGAGAAATAGTAACACAAGTCCCAGGGTTATGCAATGAATGATGGCCTAGTAATCATCTCTTTTCTTTGCATTGATATTTGACAACGTTCTAGTTAGCGACAGCTGCTTTATCACAGCTTTTAATGACCATAAACCAGACAATCTTGCATAATTCAGCAGGAATGTTCTGAAGGCCCCCGTCTGTCTGAGAATGTCTGCTTTGTTGAACAGTTTTGTATCCCAGGGATTTCTTGACTAACAGGTGCACATTACACATGCCAACAATTGGCTGAGTGAGCAGTGCCGTAAGTCAGTATACTTCCATCAAGAAATGGACTGCCTTAGAAAGGAGAAACAGAAGCATCTAACTCATCCAAATGTGTGTTTAAGCTGATGTTTTAAGGAAGACAATTAGGATTCTGAACAAAAGTCTGTGGTATCCGTATAAAGCCTTCTTTTCACACTGCTATGATTTTTGCTCAAAGACAGAACTACCCATGGCAACATTATTTTTTCCTCTTGCAGACTTGTATTGTTTCTGAATAAATGCATGCTGACAGTTCTTAAAACACTAATTCAAACTGGATATTGAAAACGTGTCCATTCGGCCATAAGGACAATGAGGCAAAAGCTTCACTTATGAGCTTACCACAGCTACAGTAGGACAAGTTCAAACCACGATGTGAATCCAGTCTTGCTGGGGTTTCTAGCTCATGGTTCTTATGATTTGATTGTGAGGTGTCCCCCCTGAAGCTCACATGTGACAACACAGTAAGGCTGATGTGATATGAAATGATTGGGCTATAAGAGCCTTAAATAAATCATTGACTTAATCCCCTGATAGGGATTAAATGGCACCTTTAGGCTGGTAGGATGTGGTGGGAGAAGGTGGGTCTTTGAGGGTGTGCCTTTGGAGTATATATTTTGTATGTGGCCTGGAGTGTTTCTCTCTGCTCCCTGAATCGTGCCTTCTTCCATGATATTCAGCCTCACTTGAGCTCCAAAGAATGTATCCAGCTATCTATGAACTAAGACCTCTGAAACCATGGACCCCCAAGTAAATGTTTTCTCCTAAAATTGTTCTTGTGGGGTCTTTTGGTCACAGCAACAACAAAAACAAGAAAAAGCTACTAAAATGATGGTCTTTTGAATACATCTTCAAACCTCTGAACTTTACTAAAACTAGAACTGAAAAATATTTTGTGAAACATGTCTTTTGAGAATTTGGAGACAGTGTGGGACAGTCAGGATTTTTGAAAGTATATAGGATATGGAACAATGCACAAAGAGAGTTTATTCACAAAACGTTTGATTGTAAAGCCATGTCACCATCAAAAGTTGCAGAATGCTTACATCTAACACTCTGTGACTTCAGACCCATCCCTTGAATTCAATGGATACAATAAATTTTATTCTATCACTTACCAAAAGAATTATAAGAATCTAACAGAACAACATAGAATCCATTTAGGAAGGGATAATGTCCTATATATTTAGAATAAAGTTGTAATTTATAGAGAGGATATTGATATTTTATTGAGAAATAAAATTGCTATTGATGATTAAATCTCTCTGAGAAGTCACTTTTAGTATTAGACTTCATCACCCCATGTATTAATTCTTATAACGGCCTCTCCTGGACTTTGTCTCCCGTCTTCTAACACTCCAAGTCCTTTTTGTATTCACCCAAGAGCAATTCTGGTCTTACCAGTCCCTTTCTTAAAATACATCTGAAGATTTCCCATCACCAAGTCCAAATGCTTAGTTCAGAACTGCAATAAGAGCCAATGTAAAAGCTTTATCAACCCAGGGTAAATGATATGTTTAAGTATCAGAAACCAATAACAGGACAACAAACCACAGTAATACCACACTAATAAGGTTCTCAGCTACTTCGCCAGACTGCTCATGGCAGTCCCTCAGACATTTGCAGGTCCTAGCTGCTTGATGCTCAGGTTTCTCCTTAAATTGCTCCTAATCACCCTCAAGCAGTGATAGAGAGCTATTCCCTCCTCCATTTCTCCCGCTGCAATGTATCTCTACCACAGAGGTTGAATTTTAATTTCTTTATTTCTAAGACTGCTCTCCAAAGAAAGTCAAAAATTTTCATTTATCGTTTTGGCAGTTCCATTTGTTAGAGGAGGGTTGGCACAAAGGGAAGAAAATGTGGGTATCTTGGTCCCTTTTCTGCTGCTATTACATAATACCTCAGACTGAGTAATTTATGAAGAACAGAAGTTTATTTGTTTTATTGTTCTGCAGGCTGTTGCCAGCAAGTGGTGGAGGCCTTCAAGCCATATCATCCAATGAAAAAATACAAGTGAATGAGCACATAAGGCAGAGGATGGACCCAAACTTGCCCATGTATCAGGTCACTCCTGATGTAATTAACTCACTCTTATGGTATTTGTTCAGTATGTTGTTAGCTGCTGACTTATTACATATGGGCTTATCATACTGAGGTGTGCTCTTTCTATGTCTAATTTGTTCAGTTTTTTTTATCATGCAGGATACTGAGTTTTATCAAATGCCTTTTCTGCACCTATTGAGATTATCATATAGTTTACAATTAAAACTATAAAACATTGATGAAATAAATTGAAGAGGGCACAAAAATGATGGAAAGGAAGCCCATGTTCATGGACACCTATTTCTTACCTATAAATCAATACAGACTCCAAATGGATTAAATAATTAAAGGTAAGACCTTGAACTTCTAGAAGAAAATGAGAAATTGTTTAGGACTTTGGAATGGCCAAGGATTTTTTAAACCATATTCCAAAAGAACAAGAAACAAAAAGCAAAGATAGACAAATGATATTACATTAAACTGAAAAACTTCTGCACAGTAAAGGCAATTATCATCAGAGTGAAGAGACCACATACAGAGTGGAAGAAAATATCTGCCAACTATGTATCTATAAAAGGGTAACTTTCCAGAATATATAAAGAATTACCAAATCTCAACAGTGAAAAATCAAATTACTCATATTAAATGAGCAATACACATTCAAGCAATATGTATACTCTGGTTTTTCTTGATAGAAACAAATGACATCTATCAGTGTCTCAACTTAATTTCTCTGTAGAATTGTATATTTCATGGTATGTACTCTTTCCATGAAAAATATATTTGGATCTAGAATGTTCCCCAAAGTCTCATGTGTTGAAGATTTGGTCCATAGTACATCAGTGTTCAGAGTTGGGATGTTTGGGGAAAGATTAGACCACGGAGATTCTAACCTTGTCAATGGATTACTCCACTGATCGATTCATAGCTGAATGAACTATTGGAACATGGTAAGACTGTGGGAAGGGGAACCCAGGTGAAAGGGGTGGGTCTTTGGGGGCAAACCCTTGGAGCCTGGGTCATCTCCTTGGCCCCTTCCTCTCTTGCTTTCTGTTTCTGTTTGTTCTGCACACCCTTTCACCGTGACATTTTGCTTCACCAGAGGCCCATGGCAATTGGAGCAGCCAACCACAGACGTACCTCTGAAACTACTAGCCAAAATGAACCTGTTCTACTTTTATGTTTATTTTCTAGATGTTTTTGTCAGTGATGGAAAACTGACTAACAAAGACCTAAGAAAACATTTCTTAAAAGACATACAAATCACCAAGAATTATTTGAAAATATGATCAACATCACAAATTGTCAGGGATACACAAATAAAAATGATACTGATAAGTCATTTCATTCCAGTAAAAATGCCTGTCATCAAAAAGATGAAAAAGACAGTTATTGGCAAGGGTAGGCTTAGTGAAATGGTTCTTTCACTTGGTTGGTGAGAATGTACAGCCATTTCCATTATGAAAAATATTATTTCAGGTTCCTCAAAAAAATAAAAAATTCAGCTATCCTATGATTCAGCAATCCCAATTCTGGTTATTTATCCAAAAGAATGAATCAATATGTGGAAAAGACAATTGCGCTACCAAATTAGTAAAAGCATTATTCATGATATCCAAGAGCTGTCTGTAAGCTGATGAATGGATAAAGGAAATATGGAACATATGCACAGTGGAATGAAATTATACCTTTAAAATGATGAATCCTGAAATTTGCAATAAAATGAATAGACCTGAAATTTTTCATGTTAAGTGAAATGAGTCAGGCATAGAAAGGCTTACTCATATATTAAACATAAGAAGCTTGTTAACATGGAAGTAGAAAGTAAAATGAAGGTTACCAAAGTCTGAGGGAAGTGGGATAGGAGATGACGGAGGTTGTTCAATGGGGAATAAGTTGCAGTTAAATAGAAGCAAGAAGTTCTAGAGTGCTATTGCACATTGGGGTGACTACAGCTAATACTGATGTGTGTATATTTCAAAAAGCTAGAAAAAAAGATGTGAAATGCTTAAATGATAAAGAAATGATAAATGTTTGAGGATATAAATATGCTTAACCTGTTTTAAAAATTACAAAATATATGCATGTATCACAAGTTACCATATTAATAGGTGGAATTTTATGTTTTTATATATTATTTCAATTAAATTTAATTTACAAAAATGAACTCTTCAGGGCTGTGAATGTGGCTCAATGGTAGAGCATGCTCCAGTCCTGGGCTTGATAACTCAGCTTCACACATGTGCTTGTACACACACACACACACACACACACACACAAACACACATGCAAAGGTCACTTTAGTCTGTGCACTAAGATAGTATTGCATGTGTGACTTAGGTTAAACTGAAACTGATGTGCTACCTAAGAAAGTTCACCTGAGTAATTATCAGCCAACTTATCATGAATGTACAGTCCATAAATCAGCTTTCGTTTAGGGCACATAACTTTGGGTTCCTATAAGCACTCCTGTTCCCATCTATCTATATCAGCTAACACTTGGCTAACTGTTACAGAAGTCAACATATGCTTTTTAAATTATTAAATATAATGATTTTTAACATTATGAATGTTTGAAATCAAGTCTCATTGATTCAGTAAGGGATATTTGAGATACCTGGGTGGCGTAAAATTATTCAAGAATATTCCCTACTCTTCCTGATCTGGATATAAGAAGCCAGCACAAGGCACACACTTAAAAGATGGTACACTGTGCTAAATCCCCAGCCATCTGGTGTCCACTCAAACTCTTGAGTTCTGTACTGTATGCATAACAGAATCCTTCCACGGCAGTCTTGACATTTGCTATTAGGAAAGGCTTCCCTCAAATTAATAGTTAATGCATGGTAAAGAATAGACTTAGATGCTATTTAGCCTAAAAAACAGATTACATGAGTTGTTTTTTGTGCACGTTAATAAATATTGAATTAATACGGGGCATAAATGTATCAAAAGCTGGTCTAAGACTTGTGTACCCGCACGAACAAAGTGTTAAAAAATGGATGGTTTCCACAACAGAAATCTGTCTTCCCACGATTCTGAAAGCTGGAATTCTGAGATCAGGGGTCTTGAAAGCTGTGTTTTTTCCCCAACGCCTCTTCCTCCTTTGCTTGTCAACAGTTGCTTTCCTCTTTTATGTACCCATGGTCTTCCTTTTCTACATTTCTGTTTCCAAATTTCCTTTTTTTTTTTAAGAGAGAGAGGAACAGTGAGAGAGAGGGAGAGAGAGAATCAATTTTGTCCAGTTTTCAATGTGACCCTCATCGCTCCGACACTTTGTTGTGTACATGGTGCCGGAGTTTAAACTTGCGTTCCCATGCATGCCAGGCAGGCACCACAACTGCTAAGCCACCGCTACAGCCCCCAAATTTCCTCTTCTTATAAGGACACAGTCATATTGGATTAGGGCCCACCCTAATTAACTCATTTAACTTCATCAGTTCTTCAAAGCTCCTGTCTCCAAATACACTCACGGTTAGGCTTCTACATAGGAATTTGGGGAGGAAAATACACTTGTTATTATAACCACTTGTTTTCATTATGACCTGGTAGGAGGCTCCAATTTTTAAATAACATTAGCTATTTTAAATGTTCAGACCACTATCATTAGTTGGCAAGGAAAAGCTAGGAGCTGGGCCTGACTGGATTGGCTTGGGTTAGCTTACAAATCTTGAGAAATTCCATCTTGATGTTTCAGCATCTTGATCTGATACACGGGAAGAATAAAAGTACTGACTTCACAATGTTGTTGTTCTGACTAAGCATGTTAAGGAGTCTGGAGTGTTTAAAACCCTTTCTGGTATGTAGTGTCTCAAATTATTAACATTTGTTAAATCAATGATGAAATAATGAATGGATGAACTGATAATCAATGGGACTTTCATTTACACAGGAGTGTATGAAATGCAAGCAAGTTTCAATGACATTCTCATTGGCACCGACTTTTCCAGAGGTACAACTTGATAAAATGTTCTATGTATGTACAAATATGACACAACAACCCCTGCTATTCTACATGATTAAATGCACTAATAAGAATTTAAAGGACAAAAAAGGAACTTAAAATCCAAATCATTTTTCCCTTCATTACAAAACAAAAAACTCTTTTTTTTTTAAGAGAGGAGGACAGTGAGAGAGAGAGAGAGACAGAGACATAATCAATTTTTATTGAGTTTTTCACATGGCCTTTGCTGTTCCAACACTTAGTTGTGTACGTGGGTGCTGGAGTTTGAACCTGTGTACTTGCACGTGCCAGGCAAAGGCTGTAACCGCCGAGCCACCTCTCCAGCCCCAATTCTCTCCTTTTTTTCAGGGGCAATTTCACACATTTCCAGCAATGTGCTGTTACCTCCTAGAGGTTCCAAAAGGACAGAGAAAATGCTTCTTATATTGTATGAATTAAAAATGAACTAAGACCACTCCATTTCAATTCCTGGGTCTTAGTGTACATTTGCATGTGGTTGATTTTATTTAGCTTGAACTATTATGCAACTTTTAACAAATACCTAGTTGGGCCAGCCATCTTGTTGGAGGAATATCACATAACTGACACTGAATAGACATTATTGTGACCGAGCATAAGCGAATTTGATCCCATCCATCTTTTAGGTTCTACTCTATAGCTTTGGGTTAACTGTTCATCCACAAGATCTGGTACCAGGTTTTATTGAAATACAACCTCATATCATAGTCTGTAAACCCCCTAAACATGTTTTAACCAACAGGAATGAACAGTCATATAATCACATTTTTCCGTTCAATTAAGTCCCAGATCTCTGTCCTCTGTGGAGATCCACAAATATTTTCATGAAAGAATCACCTGATCCAACTGCAGGATTAAGCTGAAACTGAGTCCAGCATATTAGTTTCATCCACATCTATGGCAGAACACATAAAATTCAGGGGAAAGTGCCCAAGGAAAAAGAGTCAAGGGTCTGGTGAATTACAAAGGCAGGGGCTTCTCAAACATAAGTGTAGCAATTCACATATTTTGAATACAAAGAATTTCAGTTATGTCATAACTTTCTAGCATTCATTGTACTGATTATAAAATTCTCTTGGGAGAACCTCAGGTAAAGTAATTTTAAATAGTTCCCTTAAGGTAGCTGCTTCTGAGCGTGGTCATTCTGGTTAATGAAAAAGTCTTTAGAGGGATGTGAATGCTTAATAAGGACAAGTGATTGGCCCTAGGGTATAGAATGAAACTAGTACCTATGGTTGTATCATAATCTCCATACTAAAGTGTTTAAAGTAAATTACAGTTATAAAACCTACCTCGCTATCAACTAGCTCATATGAAATTCATAGAAATGGTCTTTCCAGAAAAAACAGAAAATGCAATCAGGTGGAAATATTTTTCTTTCAGAACATGCTAACTAACAAATTTGATCCATCCCAGAGCAAATGAAAGTATATACCTAAAAGATACAAAATTTCTGTCAGAGGAATGATGAAAAATATACATAATATATGTATCTACTTATATGTTCATATGTATACTCTGTGGGTTTTATTGGGAGAAGCAAATGAAATTTATTGCTTAGCAATTGTCCTAGCTTAATTGTTCTACAGAAGTACATACTTCAAGGTGGGTCCTCTCTTCACGCAAAATATATTTGGAGATCTCTAAAGAAATTATCATCTCAAAGATCTAAGAGCAGTATTAAAGATTATAGAATTGTAGACATATTATTCTAGGTGTGAGGTGTTGTGTAGTGTACTATGTAGATATTCATAGAAAATTAGATATTAAGGAAGTTAAAAAGGATTTGACCTGAGCTCTTAAAAATAATCCATTTAACAACAAAACTTGCATAATCCCTTCAGTTATATAATAAGCACTTCAAAGCCTCCCACAGTCCTGTAGGAGGAATGTATTATGGACACATTCCAAGAACAGGGGTGGCACTATTAATGAAAGGCTCTATGATACCTTTGTGAATCATCATAAAAAACATTGTTCTTGTTACCAGTCAGAGCTGAGACTCAAGTTCTAACAGAATACAGTTCCTTCAGAACAGGTGCCGTTTTGGATGGATGTGCATGTACCCTATAGGGTCTTAGACAAAGCCTCCTACAGATGAAGAACAGACTCTTGTTTCTGTGATGTGATGATGGTGGTATTAAATTTTAATCTCAGGTCACAAAGTTCATTAATATGCATGAGACACCAAAAAGAAGAAGGGATGTTCATGGCTATACTTCCTGATGGTAGGCATTGTAAGGACCAGGACCACAGCAGCATTTTCCTTGTTCTAGACAGAGCTGTGGGTCGAATGGAGCAGCTATGAGGAATGCTTGAGTTCCCCATCCTACTGTTGTACTACTTGTTTGTTTTATTTTATTTTGCTATTCAGCATTGAAAATCTTTTAAGTGAAGTGAAATCAATAATAGTGTGAACCACTTTTCCAGGGAATAGTCTGGAGGAAGGTAGTCCATTTGAGAGCTCTGATGCGAACTATACCTGAGATGATGAGGATGAAGAAAAGAGCAGGAACTGCAGAGAAATTTAGAAGTTAGACTCAGTCCCAGTTGAGTTTAAACGCTAGGCTTCCACCTTGGGCAGCTGGAGGATGGTGATGGAGAAAGCTTTCCATGGGAAGGAAATCCATTTGGGAGAATAGGATTGGGGTGGAAGACACTAAGTTAGATTGACCTCTGTTAGTTTTGAGAAGTGTGTGAAAATATAAGAGAGTGATTTTAGCCTTTCCGCACACATATTATTTTGTCTTCCTTTTTGCTCAGATACTCAATGAATTGAAGTCATACTAAGCTCCTTGTGCTAAAAAACCATTGACTTGAAGGAAAACCTTAATGGATTATGGCTGGTTCCCCACAATCGACTCTCTTCTGACTAACACATGATCTGCTTTCCAACACATTTCTATAGCTGTATAATCCCAGAATGTTGGGGACCATGATTAGTTGGCATGCCTGTCTCTTTCAGGTATGCATGTATGTTTTAAATCTTCATCACTTATGTCATTTCCAGCAATAAGTCTCAGAGTTTTACATACTTCCTGGGACAGGCATAAAACCTTCTTCTCAGCTGGCTGTGAAGGCAGCTTCTATTCCCTAGCACCTGGAGAATCAACCATAACACACCCATACTAATTCAGATATGAGTGGTCAGCAGTCATTTGATAAAGAGCTCAGAATTTTACAATAACTATAAAAAATAGCTGGTCAGTATATTTCCTCTTTGAGATAATTAGGTCAGGGAATTCTATTCACAGTATTTAATTAACAAGAATTCACCCCTGATCCCTTCTCCAAGCTACACCCTAAACAAAATGAAAAATACTCAACAGGCATCACAAGCAAAGTATTAAATGTTGCTCATCCCGCTGGGATGCCACCATTTGACTCTGGTGCAATTTCCTGTCAAGAATTCTTTTGTGTTCCCTCATTCAAATGAAAGTAATTAGAAATATTACTTTTTTGTCACTCATCATTGGAAAAAGATAATGTACAATTGCCTAAAGGGGAAGAAGTAGGTCAGATACCCAGGTTGGGCCACAATTTCTTAGCAGTATAAGGTTTTAGAAAAACAGAGCAGAGAGAGAATCTATGCTTTATTTGGAAGTTTTAATAGCTACAGAGAAAATACACAAGGGGAAAATGTTCTGGAATTAAGAATGTTGTTCACATAGAGATATAGATTGTTTTTTTGTCAAGATATAGATAATTGTAAAATTATATAAAGAGGCAAGATTCCCAAGAGATGTAAAGTAAGGTCTGGAGAGAGAAGAGCCCTCAAGATAAGTGTTTAATAATCCACTATTTAAGGTCGGGTGCATGAAGATTATCGGAAGGAAGTCAAGATGTGGAGAGAGATGGTGAACCAGAACAAAATACCATTGTGGAAACGAAGGGAGAAAGATGTAGGGAATCAATAAACAGAGGCAAATTCATGTGGCATCCACATAAGATGAGAACTAAAAGTTGTCCACTGGATTTATCGTTTCAAAGTTCACCTGTGGACTTTGTGTGGTTTTAAGCTATTTTAGCCACTTGAAGCTGACCATTAATTGGTGACTAGAACTATGACAGTAGAAACAACCACTTCAGGGCTGGAGCAGTGGCTCAGGGGGTTATGGCACTTGCCTGGCATGTGCAAGGACCTGAGTTCAAACCCCAGCACCATGTACACAACTAAGTCTTGAGCAAAGAAAGCCACATGCAAAACTAAATAAAATTGATTCTCTCCTCTTTCTCTCTCTCTCTCTTTAAAAAAACAAAAAACAACCACTTGGACTTTCCATCATTTTCAACTAAGATCATGATTATAGTATCATAGTGCTATTGTGACCTGAGTAAAGGAAACCCTGATTTGTCAGACATTTGATTAGGGGAGAGGAATAGATATTATGGTAGCTAGAGAAAGGTAAAAAGTTAAGAAGAGTGTTTTGTTTGTGTGTGTGTGTGTGCGTGTGTGTGTTTGTACACAAATGCATGTACATTTTAAAATGTTATTTATCTATTGAAATCGTTTTAAATTGCTTTATTTATTTGTTTATTTATTTATTTATTTTGTGTTACTGAGGACTGAATTCAGAGCCTTGCACTTACTCAGAAAGTAAGTGTTATACCACTGATCAACATCTCCAGCCCCTGTTTTTTTACTTTGAGGCAGAGTCTTGCTAATTTACCTGGGATGGGCTTCCAAACAGCTGGGATTACCAGTGTGCCCTGCAACAACAGGGCTACTTTTTACTTTTAGGTAATACACAAAAGAATAGCAGTTGTACGCATTAATGTAATACCATGTAATATTCAGCACAGGCACACATTCATTGCACCAAGTTTGAGTCAGGTTAAACATCTTTATCTTCTCAAACATTTATCATGTCTTTGTGGTGAGAACTTTCAAAGCCCTTCCTTCCGCCTTTTCAAAATGTACAGTAGGTGTTGTCTATAGTCACCCTACTGTGCAGGATCTTCTATCCAGGATCTTCTTGCTCCTATCTAATTGAAACTTAGTATCCATTGATTAACCTTTCCCTCTCTTTCCCACAACACCTCTTGATTTCTTCCTTGAAGCCTTGGCTGTTCAAAAGTAATGTGTTTAATTCCCTTAAAAGAGTTCTTTAATTTATAATAAAAGTAAAGATCAAGTATAAAAGGTGCAGAAAATAAGTAGTGGGCAGAGAGCCAGAATAGCAAGAAATGATGGAATAGGGATACTGATCATATTACATTGCTGGGTTGCCATACCAAAATAACACATAGTGGGTGATTTAGACAATAGAAGTGTATTTTCTGTTCATTTTCATAACTTAATGTTGGAAATTCAAGATCAAGGTATCTGCAGGATTGTTTCTTTTGAGATCTCTCCTTGGCTTCCAAATAGCCACTTTCCCCCTGTCCTCAGGAGGTCTCCCCCTTGTGCGCACACTCCTGATTTCTCATTGTGCATCTAAATTGCTCCTTCTTATAAGGATACTGGTCAAATTGGATATGGTTTCTTTAAACCTAATGTCCAAATACTACAGTCACTTCCTGAAGTTTGAATTTTAATATAATTTGGGGGTCATAAAATTGAGTCCACATCACTATCAAAGGAGAATGCTCAGGTGGGTTTGTGAGGAAACAGGAGCATTTTCTGTAAAGATTCAACTACTTGCAGTTGACCTATAGTTTGTAGCTGGAACAATGACAATAGAAGCAACCTTCTGTGATTTCCAGTAGAATATACTCTCTCTCATAACGCCTTTCAAAACCTTTTTCCACCCTTATATTTGGACACTGCAGTGATCATTCCATGTTTAAATCAACAATTCTTGTCAAGCACCTATCAAGGTGCTAAGCACCAACATTTTTGTGAAATAGCAATGCAATTTATTTTTTTTAATATCAAAATTATGTCAAGCCAAACTTGCCTATGTTTAGCTGATTCAGCTTCTCATTTCTCTGTTGTTCTATGCTAAACATCTCACTGGTTACACTGTATATATTATTGTCAAAATATTGTGCTAAATTAAAAGTTAAGTATAAGTTATAATTAGCAAGTTTTGGGGAAATAGTAGACTATGTTTCTTTTGATTTTTTACATTCTGACACCAACAGGATTTTTTTTTATTGGCACTTCTGTCATTACTTGAATCATTTACTGACTTCAAATTCCCTCTTACAAAAAACAAATATGGAATATTTTTAACAGGCTTACATATTATGTAAGAAAGTTACATATTATTTTGAACATATAACCATAATGAAATTACTTATGAATGTGGGTGTACATGTGTATATATACACGCATATGCATATATCTTTTTTAAATTGTTGTAATCAAACAGAATTTATAGAATTGCTTTGGTATGTTGGGCTTGATTTCCTAGCCTGAACATTAGTAACATTAGGATACACTTGACATATTTATAACAAGAGTAAAATCCAAGATCATTAATTTTATTCTTCATCATGCCTCTTATACTCTTTGTGAAGAGAAACACAGAAATCAAATCTCTCAGTAATAAAAAGTCATTAATGCTTTGTTAATGCAACACACTTTTGCTCTTTTGGCATTATTATAATGAAGAACCGTGTTTTACAAAAGCAAGTCAAGCAAATACATTAAATCATGACCTCTTTACTTTGCACTACTCTAGTTTAAGTGCCCTGAAATGAACTTCTTAGTTAATTAGCATTCTTCTGTTTGTCACTTTAAGTAATTACTCTTCTCAATTTAATTGAAGTGTTATATGTGAGGTGCTAAGTGCTTGGGAACAGACCCACCTGATGAATTAAGTTCACTAGGACCAAAGAGGATAGTTGTATTCAGGGGTCAAAGGCATAGCGTACGGAGAGGTGGGGAACCAAGAAATGGGATTAATTATCTCTTGCTTCAATAATTGTACTGGAAGGATGGGTTTCAAATATCCATTAATTTAAATGGTCTTTGTTCCATCATTAGCAAATCGTATATGTGGCTCCAGATGTTGCATACATTTAGCACAAATAGACTATGTTGCGCATGTGTGCCCTCAGAAACAATTCTGATAGAAATCATTGGGAGCTCTTTGCATCTGTGTCTCTTGGGCTTGATGCTGTAGCCAGGGCTGAGCTGATTACCAGGCAAGGTCTTAAGGGCACTGGAGAATAGAAATTAAATTTTTCACATCTTAAAGCTGAAACTTCAAGGTCTGTTTGTTCAAGGGTAACCTGTCCCTGAGAAAATTGCTTTGTACATTTAAACCCCATATGAGTCTTAAATTGTCAATTTAGTAATTCATAAATAAAAGTGGTGGCATAGTCGCTTGTGTCTCAGCAGCATGGTTTTACTCCACCCCCACCACCATACTTTAATGTTTCTGAAATTGGACTGCTTCTTACAATTTCCATTTCTGACCCCTTGCAAATATATTATTAAAAGACTGATATCTGTGAAGATTGATGAAACCTTAGAAATGAAGAGAAATTGCGCCTCAAACTACATGTGAGCTAGGTTGTAAGCTGGCCAATTAATTCTTGTTCACACATAACTTTATTAAATGAGGTTACCATGTGCTTTTATATATTTGATCTTATATAACTCTTTCCACAAATATATGTTTAGATATTATTTTTATATCTGACTGAATGTCATAGAGCTTAGACATGTCAAAGCCTGAGTTCATTCATTCACTGATATTGTCAAAACCAGTTTGGAGCATCTAAAATACAATTAAATATAATAATTATTATAAACACAATGTACCAAGTACTCAGTATGGACCACTTGATTAGTAAGCAAAGAGAATGATGGACAGTAATGGTCGTTTCCAAACGCAAATTTGACTGATTCAAAGCTTGGGCCTTGAGGCCATGCTGCCTTGAGAAGCCAAATTAAAATGAGTGTCCAGTTGCTCTGGATAAGGTACCTCCACTGAAATAGTTGTCAATAGAAAACCTGCAAATCAGGTCTCGTACACAAATACACTCTCCTCTCCCCAAAAAAATTTAGAGACAGAGAACAACTACTTTGTTTTGTTAGTTTGTTTAGGACTTTCCTCTTGACCTCAAAACATTGGGTCCTAATGCATTTGCATCTTCATCTGAAAAGGTTCCCCTTGGGGCTGGAGCGATGGCTTGGCGGTTATGGTGCTTGCCCTGCAAGCGCAAATTCACAAGTTCAAATCCCAGCACCCACGTACACAACTGAGTGTCAGAGCAACGAAAGCCATGTGAAAAACTCAATAAAGATTGATTCTCTCTCTCTCTCTCTCTCTCTCTCACTGTCCTTCTATCTTAAAAAAAAAAATGGTGGGGTTCCCCTTGGCTAAGTTCTAGTTTGGGTCTCTATTTGTCACACAGTGATATAAAATCCGCCTACACTTTGAGAGTATATCATAACACCACAGATATACCTTCATTTCAGTTTTGTTTTGTTTTGCTCTTGCTACAAAATATAGCCTAAATATTTGTAGACCAGTTATTAGCAAAAGCTCATTAATCAGGAATGATATTGATGTGCATTGTCTGAAACATAAATTGCCTATTCATTACAAAGACATCATAAATTTTAACCTTGGACCAACCAGATTTAAAGAGCTACATGAATAAAGCTGATAGTCTATTGGATATGATGTACCAAACCCTGCTTATTTATTATGGCTTAAATTACAGGTAAGGATTACTAAGAATGCATTGCTAGACAGATGTTGAAGAGAAATAAGATGATAGATAAATAGGTAGGTAGGTAGATAGCTGTATATGCGTGAAAAATTTTGTCTCCCCTGTCTCATAATCATTCTAAGGAGAATGATATGAGAAACCTTGGCAGGCCCAAGAAATACCACAGAATTTAAGGACAAAGAAAATATAGACAAACACATCTCCTAACATACCGTATTTCTCTGCCTATGCTTTCGTTCCTGGCAGCTCAGGGCTAGATTTTCAACCTACCTGTAGTGAAGGTGCAGCATGCTCTGGGGTGGGGAGTCTGTTCTGGTATTTACTATGCCTCTGCTTCTCTCTGGGCTCCTCTTGAATGCAACAGTTTCTCATACTTTTGTTTTTCTGCAATTTCTAAGGCCTTGACAGCTTTGAAAGGTGCTGACCAAGTGTTCTATAGAGTGTCCCTCTACTGGCATTTCATGTTTTCCTCATGATCTTGTTGGGCTTGTGGGTCTCAGTCAAGAGGAGCCTAGAGAGATTTATGAGTAAGTACAATGTGGGACCCTCAGAAGCATTCTGCAACAGAAAAGGAACTGAGCGAAAACTAGAGACATTTGAGTAAAACGTCAATTTTAATTAACAGTAGTTAGCATTAGTTAATTAATTATGACAGATAAGCTATTTTATTTAAAGAAAATAATAATATGTGGAATAAGGGGGATTTTGAATAACAGAAACTTTGTACCTTTTTTATAGACCTAAAATCTATAAAATAGAAAAGTTTATAAAAATAAAAATATAGATTAATATTAAAGATAAGGAACAAGTGAAATACTGTATATGATACAATTGTGAACACTAAAAAATGCAAGAAAAAAACACCTCCTATGTGTCTATGTGACTGGTGCAAGTAGGTGACAGCAGATATTTCATGACAGGGATGACATACTCCACGCAAAACCAGTTCAGCACACTGCTTCGGAGAGTCCATGCAATGGAAGCTAAGAAGAGGGCCCGTGGAGAGCCTGCACATCATGTGTTCCTGATTGAACTTTGTTAAGTAAGATAAGCAACTCTGGGGAGCGGGAAGTAGAAACTAATTGACAGTTAATGTCACCTTTCCACAAATCTGTTCCGCTTTCTAAAGCTGCCTTTTCTAAAAGGGCTAAAGCCAAGGAACCCTGAGGAGAAAGGTCCCTGTGGTCTATATGTCTATGAATCTCTAAGCTTCTCCTCCATCCGAGAAACTTGCTCACTTCACTGTCATTCCACGGTGGGAAAAAATCAGGAAGAAAGAGGACAAGGAATGTGTCTTGGCTACCTTACAAGGAAGGCTTTCAGAAGATCATTGATACAACTGAGGGAAGGCTGGAAATATAGCAATTCTGGAAGACCATGTACCTTAGCCATAGAGATTCTTTCTCTAACAGAAATGGGGAGAATTGATATTGGGACACTTCTATGTGTCCTGCTACAGTAATCTTTCTCCTTAGTCCTTAGTCCTATGCTTCTCTAGTGTTTAAAAGTTGCCCTAGAAGGACCTAAGCTCATTCCTGAGCACTCTACTGTGTTCTAAATATGTGACGTGTCTCTTAACCTGTCCACAGCGTAGTTTTCTTATCTAAAAATGAGATTCATGACTTCTCCTCTTTCATCTTCCAAAGGTTCAATTAGATAAATGCATGTGAAAGGACCTCATGAATTGCCAATTGTCAATGCCTATACCTACAAATAAAGAATAATAACATCATTATAATCTTTCTCATTTTTCTGATTGTCTCTACTATGGATGTGTCTCCCAATCCACCCATGCACCTTCCTTTAACACACGCACGTGAATTTGCCTGTGCTACTTTTTCCCCAGATATACATTAACCATAAAACATCATTTTAATAACAAAATTTCAAAAGTGAGAAAGAAAGAGCAATAAGGATGTTAAATGTTCATATCTTGGGCTGGAGAGGTGGCTCAGTGGCATAGCACTTGCCTGTCATGCTTGAGGACCTTGCAACCACACACACACAACTAAGCGGAGGAAAAATAAAAACCAGATGAAAAAATGAAATTGGTTCTCTCTTTTTCTCTCAGTCTTTTTCTCTTTATAAAATAAGTTCACATCATTTATTAAACTCAGTCTAGTTTTAAAAAATCCTTGATGTTATTGAATGGGAGTCAGTGTTTTAAAAAAATCAAAGGTAATTATTAGGGAATAAAGGGAAAGTTAGTGATCAAAAACATATAAATAAAAGCTATTTTATAGTAGAATAGGAAGTATTAATGTAGTTGTATAATTGAGTAGATACAGGTTTGAATTTTACCTCCTCTATCAATTATTTTTGAAAGCTTGAACAATTTTTTTTAAATTTCTCAGACTGAATATTCTCATTTTGTTGGTGCATCATGCAAAGGAGTCTTGGAAAAACCTAGGGAGATGAGCTATTTATATGGTTCCTAACAGTGCCTGGCACATGATAAGTTCAAGAAAAGTGGGGGTCACCTTTGTTTCCAACAATAGAAGCAAACAGCAGATCTTGGCTGTCTGACACTTGCCCCATAATACAGTACAGTTTCGAGACTTTCCTATATTTTTCACTCTGTTCGGTGCATTGATCCGCATGAGCTTACGTAATGATACTCTCACTGCACCTGTTTTATGCACATGAAGATGGAGGACTAGAAAGGTTCTTTTACCATGGTTATCCAGCTGGCAAGTGGTGACACCAGAGAACCAAAAGTCACTGTCAAACTCACTGTCTTGAATTTCCATCAATTCATCAAAACATAATTCAATGGAAAAAATTCAGCAAATATCAATATATGATCAATTTGCCAAAAATTCAAACAAAGAATTTAAACATTTAGGGCTGTACAGATGCAAGTCTCAGGCAGAGTAAATCTGTAAGAGACACACAGCTCTTAAAAGATAGTCCATTCATTTCCAAATAAAATGAAGGGCATTGCAAAAGTCAACAATAATGGACTGAAAAATGTCTTGGCAGCAGCAAAACCTCAGTGAAATTAAACATTAGAAAGCATTTCTAAGTTAATTGGTCACTTTATAAATTGATCATTTTCTGAATTACATTTTAGTTAACAGCCCAGTGTCCCAACCTCTCAACCACTACAATCTATTGCCAGGTCAGTTTCTCTTTAAATGGTAGATGGCAGTCCTGTTTTTCATTGATGCAAATATTTATGTATCTGTCACCAACACTGTAAGCATGTCATTAACCCAGAAGACCCATCAGGACAAAGGAGTAGAATCCAGGAGTGATGAGCTGACAGCTATGGAACAAAACATAGGGGGGAGATGCTGGATAAAAACATGCAAATGAATCACAAATCTAATAATCACTAAAATAAAAATCTACTCAGGCATAGTCATGCCAATACCAGGGCATAGTATGCCCAGGTACAGTCACTGGACTGAAAGTCCCAGGACATTTTCTGCTGAAGAGTCAGAATTCAGAACAAATAATTCCAACAGACTTGAGGAATGAGGAGAAGAAAGGGGTTAATAGACCATATCTTTGCCATATATTAAATAACATCTGTTCAATTGTTACACCAATGAACTTCTTTCCTTGTCACACAGTTGTGAAAAGCAAAGTACAAATAAATTGCCCTTCTCTTCCTTAGTAGAACAATTCTGTTTGCTATGTAAGCTCTTCTAGCCTTCACTTTAATAAATGAGAATTTCCTACTTATATCAATGCATAACTCACTGTTAAATGTAATATCAACAATAATAGCCTTGTCTTTCCTTGCCCAATATTCCGTAGCTACTGGGATTTATGCCCAAATCACCCTAACTCCATTATTAATGCTCATTACTGATGTTGGGGCAGGAACAGAATGGATTCTTCAGATGTTCCGACTTCCCTTGCTAAAGAAGCAATGGTAGTCCCTATATTTTTACAGGAATGTTTTAAAAATACAACACAATCATTTTTGTTTGTCTCTAAAATCCTTAGCCTGTATCCAAAGTACTTACTGATGACTCAGAATGATCAATATTAACATGAATTATCTTTTGTTTTAATATCATAATAAAATCTTGATGATATAAATATATGTATGTTTATTTTTCGAATTCTATAGTTAGCTTAACTTTCAAATTTGTCTTCCTTCTCCTTATTTTCACCAAGGAAGTAACATTTTTCACTTCTTGATGGCTATATATACTTATATATTTCTAATTTTTCTATTTATTAAAAACATGTCTTTATTAATTGTCTCTTCCATTTGGCAAAGTACATGGACATTTATTGACAGAGTTCAAGGTCTTTCCCTCAATTATTTCTCTTTCTGTTGATTTTGTTCTAATTCACTTATAACAGGGTTCAGGTTAGGTTTGAGGGTTTGAGAGATAGGAAGCAATAAAAACAAATTACAGTTAAGAGTTGGGCTAAAAAGCCTAGCACAGGGACTGGAGCAGTGATTCTGAGGTTACAGCACTTGCCTGGAATGCTCAAGTACACAGGTTCAAACCCCAGCCCTCACGTACACAACTGACTGTCAGAGCAATGAAAGCCATGAGAAAAACTCAATAAAAATTGATTCTAGCTCTCTCTCTCTCACTGTCCTTCTCTCTCCAAAAAAAAAAAAAAAAAAAGCCTAGCACATTTTTTTCATAATTTTTTATGATTTGGGTGTGTAGTGTTCCCCAAAACTCATATGTGTAAGAGGAAGCAAGCGCATTCAGAGGTGGAATGATTGGATTATGAGAGCCGTGGCCACTTCAATGGATTAACTGTGTGGTGACTACAGGCTGATTGGATGTGGTTGGAGGAAGTAGGTCACTGGGGGCATGGCTTCACAGTTTATATTTTGTTTCTGGTGAGAAAAGATCTCGCTGCCTCCTGTTTGCCATGTCTTAAACTGCATCCTTCTGTTGTGCCCCTGCACCACAATGCCCCCTCTCAGGCTTAAGTCAACGGAGTCAGCCTTCTGTGGACTGAACCTCTGAACCCATGAACCAAAATCAGCTTTGCCTCCTTTAAGTTATTATTGTCAGGTACTTTAGTCACAGCAATAAAAGAGTCCACTAAAACAATAATCTTGAACAAAATAACTTTTATTGGATTGAATCAATGAATTCTCTGTGTTGGCATTTCAGTGCAAGTTCATCTAAGGAGCCCAAGTGATCACAGGTGTCCTCAGTTACCTGTTCTTGAGATGGTGCCTGAAAGATTTCATGTGCGTCTCAGAGAAGCAGGCATGTGTTTACTAGAATGGAGAGGAAAAGCAGGAAAGGAGACAGTGTCAATGGAGAGAGGGAATCCTCCAGAAAGGAGGGGGTTGACACACTCTCTTGTCCTCCCATTTTATTGGAGATTCCAGGAAAGTTTACAGGAAGTCTCACCCACGCCCAGCTCTTGAGTTTTGACTGACAGCAGTGTGACATTAGACTTGAGGGAAGATTTTCCTATTATAATGGTGTGCTAAAGATCCAAGGCAACTCTGGGTCAATTTGGCCTGCATTAACTGGTTCTAATTGGAACTTGGTCATACAGATTTTATGGCTATAAGAACTTTGGTCTTAATTATTTTATCTCCTTGAGTCCTGGAATCTGGTCTGTGTAAACTTCCTAAAATTCCCCCTTTCAGGATAACAGGGTTCTTCTTATCAGCAGGGAGATACCTTTGGAGCTATCTTTCACCTGCAGATAACAGGTCCTCTGCTGAGTGATGTAGCATATCCTATTGACTTAGGTCATGCAGGGCCACATGTAAATTTCTTTTTAAAAGAAAGCATGTGGGGGTCAAAACAGTGGGCCAAATTTGTAAAATTATGTCTGCCTGTTACATATCATCAGTAATTCCCAGTAAATACCCCTAAATAATATCACCACTATTCTTCCTCTTCTGCCCCAATTCAAGTGAAATAAACTGTAATCTTTTCTCAGCAAATGTGTGAACAAAGTGTCCCTATCAAAAATGCTTATTTTGCTCTTGTGTTCTAGCTCAACTTCTGAAGAGCAACCTTCCACCTCAAGCCTAATCACCACATTAATGAGATCAGGGACAGGTATACTTCACAAGGTCATTGCCAGCTTTTGTGGCTGTCACAGGACAAGGCTGGCATCAGAGATGAGAGGACAGATGGATCCACAGTGGGAATCAGGACACAGGACTGGAAGAGGGGCCGAGTTTTTGCAATGGGCAAGCTGATCCTGTGAGCAGTATTCCGTCTCCAAGTTTCCAGGCACCAGCCCTTGACAGAGCCTAGGAAACTGAAGTGCAGACTTCTGGGAGAACAGTGATTTTGCAAAGAGCCCTAGGAGGCATTACATGGTTTTCTTTTCTAAGTGTTCTTCAGCAAATGCTCTTAGCCTGTTTGTGCTTATTAAACCTACTGATAGTAATTCAGGCTGAAAATCAAATTCAGTTCCTCTCTTATCTTTGCCAATTTCCTCTGCTCCTGAGTTTTTAATGGGCCAGGTACAAATATGTAAATATCATTCCTTGTTTTGGTAATTAATTTCCTTAAGGTCAAGACTGAGTGATAAGAATGCTACCTTCACTTTATGAATAATTCATTTCTGCAGAAGATCTTTATTCACTTAGACTTCATAGAAACACTGTCAACTTTTAGGTACATGTATCTGTGACTGAATCTCAATTATGCCTCTATAAGCAAAATGACTGGGCAATTTCTTAATCTTTCTGAGCCATCTCCATCTAAAATATGAATTTAATAAATTACCTTGTGCTCATAGAAATATGTTTGAATAAATATACACAAGCAAAATATTTATGAAGAGTATATGTTGAATATACCTCGTTTTCCTCTTTCCTAGACTTGCAACAATAAAGAAATCAGCTAACTCACCGTATTTTGCTTTAAAATGATGATAAATACATAAATAACTGGGCAATTGAATAAATAAGAAGTAAATAAGCAATTATGTAGCATGCTGCTTTTAAAATGGTGGTGATCACATAAATAGCTTTGATGATTAAATAAATAGCCAAAAATAAGCCAACAAGCAGGCAAGACAATGGAACATACAAAAATATGTTTAACAATCATAAGAGTCAAGAGGTTTCCTACGGAAATGGAGAGAATCATGGGCTATGATTCCTCTGACAGGGGTCTCATATCCAGAATCTACAAAATCCTCAAAAATCTCAACTACAAAAACACTAACAACCCAATTAATAAATGGGCCAAAGAGCTAAATAGAAACTTCTCACCAAAGGACATTGATCAAGCCAATGAATACATGAGAAAGTGCTCCAAAACACTGGTAATGAGAGAAATGCAAATGAAAACCACATTAAGATATCACCTTACACCAGTCAGAATGGCAAAGATGAAGAAAATAAACAATAATAGATGCTGGAGGGGCTGTGGAGAGATAGGCACACAAACACACTGTTGGTGGAGCTGCAGACTGGTACAGCCCCTCTGGAAAGCAGTATGGAGAATCCTCAAAAAACTAGGGATGAGCCCACCATACGACCCTGCTATTCGACTCCTGGGTATCTTTCCAGGGGATTTAGAATCAGCACATTATAGTGACACAGCAATATCTATGTTCATAGCAGCTCAATTTACTATTGCTAGACTATGGAAACAACCCAGATGTCCCTCACTCGATGAATGGATCCACAAACTGTGGTACATATATACCATGGAATTTTACACAGCAACTAGAAACAATGATATTGCAGCCTTTGAAGGTAAATGGATGGCTATGGAAGAAATTATGCTTAGTAAAATCAGCTTAACCCAGAGATCCGAGGGTTGAATGTCTCCACTCCTCTGTGTAGTTTGGAACTAGACCCTGGCCATTCAGAAAGGTGGTCTATTATCATGTGTTAAATCCACATAAGGTGTAATGTTATACAGCCTAATACTTTTTTAGAGATATTGTGGGTGTGGGTAAGGGAAGGGAGGGATACTGGTGGGAAATTGGGGTAGGAACTCCTGGGGGTAAATCTAATATCCAGAAACTATACACATTTTATATTATTGTGTTAAAATTTTATATGGTTGTTCAAAAATAAAAAAAATGCTTAAGATTTTAGGAATTTAGCATTTATTATGTACTTAACGTGGTGGTAAATGATTTTTTTTTTCTGCGTGCACCATCTTGTCTGTGCCTTATAACACTCCCATAGAGTAGAGTAATAATTTATTGTCTCTCTTTTAAAGCTGGAAAACTTCTTAGAGAGGTGAAGTTATTTGGCCAAAGTCAACCAGGTAATGAGCACCAGATTTAAGCATGTAATTCCTTTGAAGCAAATAAAGCTTTGTGTCACCACTTTAACAAAGTCCTTCAAAGTTGGGCAGGGGCCCCAGTTAAGGGATCCCAAACGAATACTTTTTCAAACTTGCAAAGGTATTATGACAACTTCAGCAACACAAAACATGCAGTTGTTCCTACCCAAAAACCTTCTCAATGAGACCTTCCTGGGGTACATTAAAATTTCGATCTTCTTATCCCCATACTTTTAGTGTTTTCTCCTTAGCACTTATCATGATGTGACATAATATAGTATAAGCATCTCGTTTATTGTCAACTTCTTCATTAAAACATAAAATACATGAGGGCTGACAATTTTTCTCTGTTACATCCCAGTACCTACTAGAGTGCCTAAGACAAAGTGACAACTCAATTTGCTCAACAAATATATGAATGAATTGGAATACCTCTGAGCTAGAATTCCAACACCAGGATTTCCAACTGTGACCTTTTGTCAAGGTATCTCACTGCCTCTGAAGAAGACTTGCATCCTCCCATCGTAGATAACACCCGTTCTTCAACTTGTAAGACTTTAAATTGCCTCTGAAAAAATGATGAATTAATTACCATTTAATCAGTGTCCAAGAATAATGGGACAACATTTGAGACCTGGCAGGTGTATAGCAAAAGACAAAGTCCAATTAAAAGAGAAGTATGTCCTAAAAAAGGCTTGCAGTAAGAAAGTTAAAAGTCAAAGTATCACGATTCCACAGACTGAGCATATCCCCTAACCCCATGGGTATCAGAGGTCATGTGAGATATTGTGCTGAAGACGGACACTCCTATTGATCTGTATTGCACCTTAAACCTTTCTCTCCATGAAAAGGAAGACAGATTATTTAAAACAAAAGACCTTCTGATACATTATTTGTCTGATTTTAATTTCTCAGGAAATACTTGTGCAATAATACAATGGGAAAGTACAATTACCTTGTAAAGATTGGCCATCTTCTTACCCAGAATTCCCTTCGGTAGGATGCAATATGTTAAGCTACTGTGAGCCTTGAGTTGTCTGCTTACACATCAAAATCCATCCAATAATGTGTGATTGTAGTGTGCTTCCATATATTAGCAATTTGAACAAATTAGCTAGGATATAATATTCTTATTAACTGAGTATCTTATTAAATGATTTCTTTCCACAGCAAAAGAACAATGTGAATTCATACTGTTAACAATTAACAATTACTCTGAATGGTTTAGTGAATATTTCTGCCTCAGTATGTACATATTGAAGATGTGAAAATTTCCCATTATTAATCAACTGGAAGATATTCAGGGTTAAATAAAATATCTAGATCAGCAGAAATTTGCATGGGTACTTCCTCCAGATTCATCCTGGGAAATTATTTTTGGAAGGGAATAAATCCCAAATGCTAAATATTTTGCCATTTCTATATGAAAGTATAGAATTTTAGATCTTAACATTCAACACCATGGATTTAGTTAGCCCCTTTCCAGCAATTCCAGACCTGAAAAGGTGCATCACAGAGCTCAGGTCTGGCATTTGGAGAGCAGCTGCTGATGGGCCCAGATGACAGTGGGAGTATTTGGAGTATTAGCCTCTGATGGGGCAAACCTTGGTACCTGGGAAGTGGGAGATAAGACACACTCCCTTCTTTATTCTCTTCCCTGGACTTTGGGTCATTTCTTCATGCAACCAGTCTGGAGAGGCTCCATCTGCCCAGGAAGTGCACCTACTGATGGATCAGCCACGTCCTTTCATGGCTTTATATAAATCAGCAGCCATTGTGAAAATTAATTTTGCATTATTTGGTAGTGTTCCTTTCTCTTCATTCTTCCTTTCAATCCACACTGTCTAGATTTGCATTTCCCGGTAAAATATTATGCCACTGATCATAGCCTCAGTTTCTGTTTTATAAGGAGGCTTGCTGATGTTCAGAGTGATGCCATGGATTGAATATTTGTGTATCATTTGTGTCCCCCCAAATTCACACCTTGAAACTGTAACACCTAAAGTGATTATGATAGGATCTGAGAATTTTGGGAGGAGAGTAGTTCATAAGGACAGAGTACTCATAAATGGTATTGGTGCCTTTACATAGAGGTCCCAGGGGGTTCTTTAATCTTTCTGCCATGTAAGTTAACAGCAAGAAGATGGTCTTTGTGAGAAAGTGGGCCTTCCCCAGACACAAAGACAGTAGATGCCTTGATCTTAAACTTCTCATATTCTAGGATGATGAGAAATAAATTTCTGTTGCTTTTAAGCCACCTAATATGTGGCATTTTGTTATTAAAGACCTACAAATCTAAGGTAAGTGATTTTTTGTGGCAGGTGGCACCCTAGGGCCACGCCACACAGGCAGCTTTAAGATGGTGGCTGGTGGCTGGCGGCTGGCCAAACCTGGTCAGCTGATCTTGTGCTGTTCCTGGTTCGTATGCTTGCAACATCTGACCACCTAGGGACAACCAATAGGGACCGATGGAGTTTTCTTCCTCATAGCAACAACCTGCTGATTGGACTACTTTCGCTATATAAGAAGTGTAACTTCCTGATTAAAGAGAGATCACCGCAAGCAACAAGGGTGTACGTGTCATTATTGTTGCCTCGCGGGACGAGTGCGACAATTTTTAAATCTGGATTTTTTCCAAAAGATAATACTTATATATTCTTAACACATTTCAAGAAATCCATTCATAACGTTTTAGGACTTAATATTAGATACACCTCTACTAAGAATACCAGTAAGACTCCCTCTGGTTATTCAAATTTTTCAAAAACACAACTCTATCAATAAGGTATGCTAAAAAAAAACTTGCCTATGTCTCATGACAATTTAATATGTGGGGAAATACCAAGAAGCCTTGAAATATATATATCAATCTTTGGACAAACTATTTTACAAATCACTTATGTCATTTCTCCAACGACATAACTGGGGAAGGGCTGGCCCCAGTTATCTGGGTACCCAGATAGTTCTCTTCCAAGATCACAGGATCCCAGTGCCTGGGGACTGAGGTCAAACTCACAATGTCACTGTGGGACTTTATTATAAAAAGCCTATTTCGTAAGAGGATAAGGCTTCTTATTTTTGTCTTTAAAAGTATATGCAAATGGTCACCAAACTCAAATAATTTCTTGAGCTACACTGGGACCTAGATGTCTTGATTCTGCTACTAAAGAGTTGTTTGATATTAGCAAAGACATTTAATCTTCCCAGTTTTATTTATGTCATTGTACCCTGTTTACTTGATTAGATCCCATTGAGAAAATACTTTTTTGGATCTGTGAATATTATCTGTAGGAATATGCACACCAACATTCTTCAAAAAATGTGATATGTTATAGGAACTTTTCTGACCCCTCAATATCCATCCATGCAGACTCTGCCCTTCTCTCACTTGGGTGACAGTGATTATACAGTTGTATCAAAAAGGGCATGGATCTCAATGCCCTTTTATGGCGTTATGTAACATCTGTGAATCCAGTTTCAGCCTCCCAGTTCCTAGAGCTTTTCTGAGGGAAATAAACGAAGGGTTAAGTTCCTGAAGGTAAAGAATATGGTACAGAAGCACCCTCAAGAAGAGTGATTTCCAATGTTAAGGATGATATTTCAGTGCTTCATATAGTGCTTTAGTTTCCAAGGCTGCTATTACTTTCTCTGCTCTTGGATTCTCTTGTTGAGAAAATTGGAAACTCAATTAGGGTTAAATACAAAACAGCCTTATTTAGTTTAAATATGCAATGGATAATTATTGCATTTTTTTCTTTTTCTTTTTTTTTTTTTTACCATGAAGCATCCATTTTCTTGTTCTGATTTCTACGCAAAATCTTCTCTTGTCTATGATATACAGACATGGGAGAAGATGATTCCAACTTCAAAAGTCAAGAAGTACAGGCAGGGAGTGGGAATGTGAGCTAACCATGGCCAAGCAGACAGCTCTCTGGAGCATTTGAAACTTGCATCTCCGATGGCTGGCAGAATATAAGACAGGCAAAGGTCCAAGCGGCTTTGGTCCCAGGACTGCTGGTTTCAGTTACAAGACAGGGCTCTGCTTCCTGACTGCCACTTCTTTCGTTTGTGGAGTCAGAGAGTGTTTTCCATACTCAGATCTGGCATATCAATTTCCTGACCTCCCATAATGTCTTCTAAATAAACCATCTTGTGCCTGTTAGAGGTGGTTGTTGCTTACAACAAAGAACCCTAATTAAGACATCTTTAGTCATGATTTTTCTTCATTTATTAGTGTATTAAAATTATACATAATAGTGGGATTCCTTGTTACCAATACATATATGCATACAACATAATTAGCTCATTTCATTCCCTTTCCCTCCTCATCCGCCTCCCCCACAATCCTCTTCCTCTTCTCTACAGTTCCTCTTCTATTTCATGAGATATTTTTTTAATTTCTTATTTTTTTCTGGCTCCTGCATATGAGAATAAACATTCAACCTTTGACTTTCTGACACTGGTTTATTTCATTTGGCATGATATTCTCCGGTTCCGTCCATTTACCAGCAAATGACATAATCTCATCTTTCTTTATGGCTGAGTGAAACTCCATTGTATACATACACCACATTTTCATTATGCATTCATGTGTTGATGGGCACCTAGGCTGGTCCCATAACTTCACTATCATGCTGCCATCAGTACTGAAAAGCATGTGTTTCTATAGTAGACAGATTTCATTTTTTGGATACATACAAAGGAATGGGATGGAAGGGTCATATACTGATTATATTCCTCCATTCTTGAGGAATCTCTATACTAATTTCCATAATAGTTATACTAACTTGCAGTCCCACCAACAATGTATAAGTGTTCCTCTCTCCTCACATTGTCATCAGTATGTATTATTATTTATATTCTTGAGAGTTGACATTCTGAGGTGAGGTGAAATCTCAGTGTTGTTTTGATTCGTATTTCTTGGATTTCTAAGGATATTGAACACTTTTTCATACATTTTTGGGGCATTTGCATTTCCTCTTTAGAGAAACATCTAGTTCATTTGCCCATTTATTGATTGGGTTATGTGAGTTTTGTGGATGTTAAGTTTTCTGAGTTCTTCACCCATTCTGGATATTAACCACTTGTTGGAGGAGTACCTGGCAAATATTTTCTCCCACACTATAGGCTCATTATTCATGTTCTTAGTTATTTCCTTTGCTGTTTAGTTTGCTGCCATCTCACGTAGTAATTCTTAGTTTTATATCTTGTCTTAGGAATCTTATTAAGGAAGTCAATACCTGAACCACTATATTAGAGTGTTAGCCCTGTTTTGCCTTCTAGCAGATACAGTGTTTCTGGTCTAATTCTGAAGTCTTCAATCTATTTTGAATTGATTTTTAGGTGGGGTGACAGGGATCATCTTTCTTTCTTCTACAATTGACTCCAGTTTTTCCAACACCACTTGTCAAAAAACCCATCAATTCTTGAATTATTTGTTTGGCAACTTTGTCAAGGATCAGATGACTATATATACGTGGATTTGTCTTCGTGTCTTCTATTCTATTCCATTGGTCTCCATGTCTGTTTTTATGCCAATATCATGCTGTTTTTGTTACTATAGCTCTGAAGTATAATTTGAAATTAGATATTATGATGCTTCTATCATTTCTCTTATTGTTCAGAACTGATTTGGCTATTCTGGGTCTTTTACTCTTCCATATGAATTTTAAGACTTTTTCTAGTTCTCAGAAAAATGTCCTTAAACATTTTGGTGGGTATTGTATTGAATCTGTGGGTAGCCTTTATAATAGAGTCATTTTAAGAAATATTCATGCAGAAAAGGTCTCTGATAAAATTCAACACCCAATCATGTTAAAACACTGAACAAAATAATAGGTCTATAAGGAATTTACCTCAACATCTCAAGGGTTATACAAGACAAATCCGGAAAAGCTGGAAACACTTTCTATAAAATCAGGAACAAAATGAACAAAATGAAGATGTCTATTCTCAGTACTCTTGCTCAATATAGTTCTTGAAATTTTAGCCAGAGCAGGCTAGGGAAGCAAATTAACAGGTTGCAAAGAGATAAGGAAGTCAAATTATTGCTGTTTGAAGAAAATATGACACTGTACTTAGAAGACCCAAAGAGCTCAATGAAAAGTTTTCTAAACTAAAATAGAAATTCAGCAAAATATCAGGATAAGGAATCAATATATAGGGGCTGGAGCGGTGGCTCAGAGGTTATAGCATTTGCCTGGCATGCACAAGGACACAGGTTTGAACCCCAGCACCACATACAAATGAAGCATGGGAACAATGAAAGCAGCATGAAAAACTAAATCAAATTATTCTCTCTTTCTCTCTCTCTCACTGTACCTCAATATACAAAGATCAACAACTTTCCAATATATCAATAATGAACCTGATGAAAAGGAAATCAGGAAAACTATTCCATTCACAGTAGTCACAATAAATAAATACATGAATAAAAGAATGAATAAAAATATCTGGGGGTAAATCTAACCAAGGAACTGAAGAACCTCTACAATGAGAATTATAAAACACTGAAGAAAGAAATCTTCTTCTTAAAAGATGCAAAGACCTCCCATGTTCCTGGATAGGCAAAATTAATATTTATGAATTTTGAGGTAACTTATGCCACAGATTTGGGGTTCCTCCAGGAAAGCAGAATATTGGTACAGAAAGCAGATGACCAGGGTAAAATTCTCATCCTGTAAAGAATATAACACTGAGCAAACCACCCAATGCTAATACCGCTCACTCCACCTTCAGAAAAGATGTAATTTCTTCTCAAGGGGGCCCAGTGCATTGCTTCAAGGACAGGATACAGTGAGACTTCTGATGCGTTCTGTATTTCCTTATCTCTTTATAAAATAAGGACACTGTGATACTTCGATTATTGTGCAAGTTATAAAGGAATCTTCAAAGAATAATATTCTAGAGTTTGCTCTTTACTTATACGTCTGGATGAAGTAATCGTTAAAAAAACACTTATCAATTCTGAGAGGATTTGATAAATAAAATACCCAATTAAACTTGAACGCTAGATAAATAACTTTTTTTTAGTATAAATATGCCTCAACCACTGCATGCAGCATACTCATGCTTTAAAAAATTCAGTTGTTCATCTGAAATTCATATTTAACTGGGCATTCTATATTTCTGTTTTCTAAATTTAGTAATTCTTATTTGAGAATATGTGAGTCCAAGAGTTCAGAAAAAGTATGAGTTAAGAGAAAACTGTTACTGCTTTAGTCAGATAAAAGGATCAACAGGAATAATTAAACTTGCAAAATCTCTGAATATTCAATATTTTCCTTCTTTGATTAAAATGAATAAAGTTATATTATAATTGGTTCACTGTTAAGCTCAATCAGTTCATTCATAGAAACACAGAAACACAGGGGAGACCATAATCAGAGGGCTAATGAGATAACATGGTTTAGAGGCAAGAAGAGAGAACTGAGTCAGAAACACTTCCATTTGTTACAATAAAAATAATTAAATTAATATATTTATATAAATGTTTTAAAATGGATATTCTTACATGTGAGACTATTATTATTAAAAAGCTTAAACATTTTAATTTTAACTGCTTATCAAATTTCCCTTACAAAAATAAATATTCATGCCTTATCTAAGAGAATGCCTAATCTTAACAAGCAATATGTGGGGAAAGAAGAAAGATACATTATTATTTGCATTTGGGATTTCAAAAAAATGAACACATAAGTAGTTTTGTGCTCTGTACACCAACCTGAAGAGGAAGTTGCTCCACGTTAGTACAGGTAATCAATGCCTCTGTTTATTCTGAAGACTGAACTGAAGAATAGCACCAACTGAGCATTGGGTCTGGGGCATAAAAGGCCCCGTATAAATATATATCTCCCTGTTTCTTCTCTTCTTTTTACTTCTCTTTTTTCCTATAATTATCATATAATTCTAGTCAAGGAGGCATTATTTTGGGAGTTACTTTATAGATACTTAGATTTTGCTCTTTTTTATGGTACCAAGATTGAACCCAGGGGTGTTTAACCACTGAACCACATCTGCAGTCTCCCTTTTTTAATTTTTTTATTTTGAGACAGGGTCTCACTAAGTTGCTTACAGTCTCATGAAGTTGCTGAGGCTGGCCTTGAACTTTCCATCCTCCTGCCTCAGCCTCTGGAGCTGCTGGGATTATAGGAATGTGCCACAAAGCCTGGAAGGTTTTACTATTTTTATAGCTTGTTTGCATTTTCATGATTATGAAAATACCATGGTATTTAGGATGATATTATCCTGAAAAATGATAACAGAATGAACTACTATTGTTGTTTTTCTTTTTAAAAAAGAGAGGGACAGTGAGAGAGAGAAAGAGAGAATAAATTTTATTTAGTTCTTCATGTGGCTTTCGTTGCTCCAACACTTCATTGTGTACGTGGTGCTGGGGTTCGAATCTGCTTCCTCACATGTGCCAGGAAAGCTCTGCAACAGGTGAGCTACTGCTCCAGCCCCTGCTGTTGTTATTTTAATAATGAAAAATAAAGGCCTTATCTTTGTTCACCTGCTATAAGTATTACCATAATTGGGCAAATTAACAGAAATTCACTTCTTAGAGTCAGGAGGCTGAGTTTCCCAATATCAAGGTTCTGGCAGACCTGGTGCCTGCTGAGGCAGTGTGCCATCCTCTCCCTGCACCCTTACAAGGCAGAGAGCTTAGAGAAAGGAAGCAAGTGCTCTCCTGCTTCTCATAACACTAAGCCCCTTCAAGAGGGCTCCAACCTGAGGACCTGATTACCTCTCAAATGCCCCATTTCTAAATACCATCATATTGGAGATTAGGGTTTGAATATACGAATTTAAGGGAGACAATATTCATTCTGTAGCAGACTCTGATGGTTCTAGGCATAGAACCCCCCCCCCAAGATGAGTATCTCTCAGATCAAGAAAAATAATGTACAGGTCGTAGAACCTTGTCCACCGGGGAAAGATTGAGCAATATATTCTTCATTCAGTTCTTCTTAACACCTGATAACTAGAATTCACAGGGAAGACAGATCCAAAATAGTATTAGTTTTTTCTCTGACTAACCAGAAGCTATTTGGATTTCTAAGCATGAAATTTCTTCAGAAACCACTTTTAGTCTTATTCGTATAATATAAGATTAAGTAATTAGAATCATGTATAGCTTTGACAAACATCTTCTTTAATAAAATAAAAAGGTCTATATTAGATAAGCTCCAAATAAATGCTATTAGTAGGCAGAAGTAGCAATGACATTAGTAGCTATCACAAAAGCCACACCTGCTCAGTTCAAGAAGTTCACACCAAACACTACACATAAGTTATCACAGGTACCGCAAATAGTGATCCTAAAAAGCACTGATTCTGTCTTCCCTATTTTTTTCAAGCAGGAAGGCATGAAGAACTTAGGTTAAGTAGTATTAACAGGGGTACTGGGGGATTTAACACAAGTCTATCTGAATGTCATCTGCACCAAGAATCATTGAGATGAAGTAACTCTTTCTTGGAGCATTTCCAGAAACATGAATGAAGACATAAACATTTTATTAACTATTTACTGGGTGCCAAGTTCTAGTTATAACAGGAATACTGTGAGTTAAGGATGATGATTTTTTTTTTACTCAAATTTTACCTTTGAAGAAACTGGACCTTCAATATCAAAATCATCTAAGGACCTTGAGGCAGACCAACAATTAAAATGCACCTACTCTAGGTCAAATATCTTTCCATTTCCCACATGAGTATAATTTGGTTCACACAAATTCCCTTAATGCCACCAATTTTAAGTGGAAGTTCAAGCCAAAAATCTGCCACGAAATAGTCTTTTCATTAAAGTAGCAAAACTCTCCAACCATGTTTTGCTATTTTCATTCCTTGATTCTGGTAGGCCCACTCTTTTGTTTTACTTTATGATGTGGGAAGCATGTGATATTTGCAAAGTGCAGCGAAAGAGAAGAGTCTTTGATCAATAAGAGAGTGAGGTTGGAGAAGGGCCTGACTTCTAAACTCGGAACTTCTGAGAGCCAAGTTCAAAACGAGATACTAAAAGCGGTTGTGAATCCTAGCATTGAACTGAGTACAGAGCTGAAGTGACAGCATTTGCTTGATCTGCATTGATCATTTGGGATTTTTCCCCTGCTCTGACTCTCTGGATGTGACCTTTTTCTCGTCACTTAACCTCAAGGGGCATTAGTGCTTTCATCAAATAGAAGAGAAAACTACCACCGCTTTTTCTAGGGCCTTTTCTTACATGAAGAAAAAGTTCTGCTGCTACGATTTTGGCAGAAATCGTGCTGACACCTTAATTTATTCTTCAAAATAATCTGTCTTTATTGTGGAAAAAATTATAAAATTTGAGCAAGAAAAGGATTTGGCTATAATCCCACTCACACATTGCCCTTCCCAAAATATTACTCGATAGAGCCAGCCATCTGAAAAATAAAGTAGACAGAAAGAATTTAAGAGAGAATCCTTGTAATGAAGAAATAACTATGAGGAGTAAACCCAATAAAATTGGGAGTTTATCTCTATTTAGATCTGATTTCTTTTTAAAGGGGCAATATTCTGGTTTCATGTGTTGAATTTTATCATCCCAAAAAGATATGATGAAGTTCAAAGCCCCCAGTGCCTCAGTGTGTGATTTTATTTGGAAAAAATGCTCATTACAGATGTAGTTGAGTTAAAATGAGATCGTTAGTGTGGGCTCGAATCTCACATGACCACTGTAGTTACAGAAAGGGGAAATTTGGACATAAAAACAGTAAGGTATAGGCGAAGTCCATGTGAAACATAGGAGAAAATGGGTGTGTAGAGGGAGGGATTCGGGACCAACCAAGGCACACCTAGGATTACCAGCAAACACTTGAAATTGGAAGATAGAAGCAAGGGTTATCCTCTGAAACTGTCAGAGAAGGCATGGATTGTGGCTGTCACCTAGATTTCAGACTTCTAGTTTCCAGGACTCTGAGAAAGTTAATTTCTCCTGTTTGGGGCCACTCCTTTTGCTATACTTTGCTATGGCAGCCTACAAAATTACTATAGCAATTGTCTCTCAGCTTTCTTAAACATCTGATTCACACTAATAGTTCACTCCAAGCCAACAGCCTCCACTTTCAGTCAAAGGTACACAGGGTTACACACACGCACATGAGCACACATGCAGCTCACTCGTTCCACTTAATCCCTGTCAATTAAATAGGCTGGTAGCAGAGAAGTTAGCCTCCTGCTTTATTCCCTCCATTTGTTGACTTCTTGTGAGCTGTGCTCTCAGAAATGGTCACTTTTTTCCTGGTTGCTACACAAAAACAACAGCTGTAAGGTCCACAAAGGAGCTGATAATAAAGTCTCTGCTTAAATGCACTGAGAAAATGGAGCACATGAAACACATCGGATTATGAAAACAGAAAGCATGTTATGGCACATTTAAAGTTGTATTGCTTGTGCAGGCTTTTAAGATGGGCCTGAGAGTAAATACACGCAGGAGGGATCACTGGTGCAGGTGGAGAGTGGGTGACAGGCCTGAGAATGGGCCTCTCATGAACCCAGCCACTTGGCATAGCAGTCTGCTCCCTGGAAGTCCAGCCCTCCATTTTTATGCTGTTATTTCATTGAACAACTTCAATTCCTTCTTGTTAATACTGTGGATTTACCAAAACTGAAATAGTCCATGTACCAGGTATAGAAGCAATCAAAGGTTCTAGTAACCTAAATGAATGAATGTAATCACAAATACAATGCCCCCATGTTCTTATGATTGCCACAATGTTAAATGACACAATGAAGTCACCTATAAAAACTACTTCAATGATTCATAAATTGTTATGCCCTATTCAAGTTGAGCAATACCATCTTTAAGCCATCGTCTACCACTGCACACAACACTGTAAAAAATTAGTGAAATCCTTCAATCTGACTACTCTATATTTTATAGACCAATACTGACCTGTGTATATTTTAAAGGCAAGAAACATGACTCATCCGTATTTAACTCCAGTCACTCATCCCAGAGTATAGCAGTGTTCCAGCTCCATTGAGACTATCTAGCAAGTGTTTATTAACATGAAATCTCAGAAAAAAAATAGAACATTAGGCTAAACCTCGAGCTCCTTACCTCTGGTTGCATAGTAATTGGGAAATCTGCATCTTGAATAATAAACCTTTCAACCCACCTTTGAAATCCAACTTGGAGAAGCAAAAGGAACTCCAAGGCAATGAGACATTCTGGTAACAATTGCAGTGCTAGGCACATAGGCAGGTGTGCACACATTTGCTCACTTAGTGATTTTTGCTATGAAGGAGGGGTCTATACTTTTTTTTTCTTTTGATTGAACTTTTCTCTCCCTACTTATTTTTTAACACAATTTTAGAAGAGACTGATAATCCCAAACATTATCTTCAGTACAAATAGTCTTTCACCTTTTCTTTCTTTTTTCTTTTAATGGCAAAAGTTGTCATATATTTTGGTCACAGGAGTTTAATTCTGTTATTATTTTGAAAGTGGGATACCAAAAATTTCTTTAGGGATAGCTTCCACTCCAAATCATACTCCAAAAGCCACCATAGGATCAAACATTTTGAAGCCACACAGACCTCTTGACAGTTGGTTATTAGATAAATGGAAAGGTGGCCAACACAACACAAAAGTCACCATTAATGAAGAACTCAAGCAGGCAAGATTCTCTCCTAACGCATCTTATAGAAATGACAAATGTGGAAACTCTATCCGAGAAATAGCAATGTAACAGCAGTTTAAAACTGAAACCAAAGAGAGAATTGAGCACTCTGTGCCTCCAAAATATAAAGTTGAAAGAGTGTGAGAGGCTTAGATGCTCTGCTTACCTGTTGCTCTGGTTTGAATGTGTCCCCCAAAGTTCATGTGTTGGAAACTTCATCCCCAAAGCAACAGTGCTTAGAAGTGGGACCTTTAAGGATTGATTGGGTTATGAGGGCTCATCCCTCGGGAGTGGGTTATTCACTACCTTGAGACTGGTTCCTTTCTCATACCTGCGCTCTTTCATTTTGCTACCTTCCACAGTGAGATGAGTGGCATGAAGGCCCTTACTAGATATGGGTGCCCTAATCTTAGACTTGCCAAACTCCACAAGTTTAAAAATAAACGTCTGTTCTTTATAAATTCACCAGTCTCAGCCATTCTGTTACAGCATCACAAAACTGACTCAGACACTGACTTAGACACTTGCTACCTGGTTCACTTCTTGATGATTGTCTTACTCAAGTCCACCATTTCACCACTTGCTAGGGTAAGTGTATTTACATCAACACATGTCCAGCTTGGGTTTGTTGCTCAGGTAATTAGTCATATAATCTGCCAGTCTGTATGGCCCAAATGTAATGCATGGAAGCAGGAGGAGGTGGTAAACAGGTGTTAGAAAAGAGTCAGCTTTACAGGATAATTCTCTCGGAGAAAGGAAAGAAGTCAATCACATGTACAGCCAGTTACCATGTTTTTTGACTTAAAAGTGTTGAAGATACTTTGCTTAAGTTCTTCCTAACTTACTTTTTCTTTGAGAGAATGACAGAGAGGGAGAGAGAGAGAGAGAGATGGAGAGAAAGAGAGTGAGTGAATCAATTTTACTTATTTATTCTCTGTTTTTTGTTTTTCCAAAACTTAGTTGTTTACGCAGCACTGGGAGTTGAACCTGGGCCTTGTGCATGCCATACAAGCACTGTACCACTGAGCAACCACTCCAGCCTTTCACTTTACCTTTTTGAATAAAAGTATTTCAAACATTCTAACTAGACATACAAATATAACAATAATCATTTTGATAATAATTGCATATTTTATACATATTTTGATATATTATTTTTT
>PVKS010019056.1:0-39041 GCA_004027875.1 Aplodontia rufa
TAATCTCTGTTCTATATAAACTGTTCTAAAGCATAGGAAAACAGGGGAAACCACCTGTATCAGTCAGAGTCCATTCAGGAAGCAGAAACCATGCAGTAGGAAGGTGTATATGAAGAATTCTTAACTGCTTGCTAAGAATTAACTGCTAGGGAGAATGAGAAAGAACACTGAAGAATACCCTTGGGCTGAGAGAGTGCCCAAGGAAAGGACATTCTTGAAAGGAGGATCAGGGAACTTCCCAAAGACCCCAGTGGAGAGGTGTAGTTGCTCTGGATGAAAGACAAGATTGCTGGGTTGATCTGGCCCAGAGCTGGTTTGAATGGCAAGCCAAGGCTGCCCATCAGCTTGCAGGGCAGGACACTCATGGACCTTGCTGAGAGGCTTCCTAGAGTGTGTGCTACCAAATTCTCTTCATGCTGGCTGGGCTCCTGTGGACCTAATCAGGAACTGCTCACTAGGGCATCTGCTGCATTTTCTGGAAGCCACCATCCTAGTAGGGTTGGAGATATCTGGCAGTGTGTCCAGAATTGACTGAGGCTGAGCTGAACCAAGAAGAGAGGTTTAAAAATGCTCATTGCCACAATTCATTGTTATCCTACAATGGAAAACAAACTTTCAACAGTAGTGCAATAGACAAACAAATTGGTATATTTATATAATTTAAGTATAGAGTTGAGATAGACTATATGTATCGACATAAGTATCTCAAGATATAATTTTCAGTGAAAAAATATAGACATGTAATAATATGCAATCATGATAACTTTTATAACATGCAAACTATACAAACTGTCATAGTACACATGGGAATGTATCAAATTCAAAATGCTGGAAAAAGTGAGAATAGGATTGCAAAGGGTCATATGGAGAAATATGATTAGATGTAATATTACTTCTTAAAAGATTGTATAAAATAGGCAGGCTGACTGAGGAGTGTAAGTATTGTGCATCCAAATGTCTGTACTCTTATTGTTTATAATAACTCATCACAATACATATTGGCACATTCAGAAGGACGTGAAATAGCTATAAAATTTATTTAACCCAAATATCTCCTAAACTTTTCTTGCCCAAGATTTTTTCCAACAGAGTACTCATTGATAGCTTATTGAAACCTATTCCATGTAGCACAGATTAGTGAAGTGCTGATTTTCTCAAATGAAACTGCTTATGAAATACATAATTCAATCAGTAAATTTATGACAAGGGGAAATTATGCCATTAAAGAAATCATCCTTTGTTTAAGCTGCGTCTGATTTCTCAAATGGTAAACATAGTTCTCCCAGTGTTTAATTTCTAAGTCATACCTTATCAACCCATTTGTTATACTTTAGCTCAAGGCTTGATTTTCAACTAAAGAATCATTTGCAGGAGAAAAATATTACAAAAGAAAAGTGGTGTGACCTATATGTCCATTCCAATCCCACCAATTTTCCTGATTCTACACAAGCTCAATCAGTTCTAACACCCTTTAATTATCCACTAAAATAGTCATTTTCCAGTTCAAAGCATTCAAAACCTACAAGAGCTTATGTTTGGGGCAGTGATTGACAATAGTCCTTTGGAGGTGGGGACCAGAGAAATGCAGCTAATTCTTTAGTAACTACTTCTTCTTATGGATGTCTTTGTAATTGAAAAACATGAATTCAGACTTTGTAAATAGCATTTGCCTAGTTAGGAAGTTTGATTCTCCAGTGAGTCAAGGAATTCATAAAAGCAATGTAAATGAAAATATACCATCAGATCACTGACTGGTACCATTTAGTATAATTTGCTGACCTCAATATTTGTTGGTTTCTACAAACATAAACTCCAGTGAAATCTTAACTTGTGAAATTGTAAGAAAACCTTGCTAGTATGACTTTTTCAAGAGTTGAAAACGGGCACTGCATTTAAGCATTAAGAATTGTTTACTTTCCTGTCGAGTTGTCTTTCCTATACCGACTTGGCTTTTTGCTGTGATGTCACAGAAATGTTCATTTATTCACTCATTCATCAAACTTTTTTTGTTTTTACGTTTTTTTTTAAATGGGCAAGTACTGAATAGCTTTAAATCAATATTGGCTGAATGAAATCCTCGAATAAAAATGACCAAGGAAATTCTACGAGTTGAATGACCTTGGGATTTCTTCACTCAATGAATGTTAATTGAGCACCTACTATGTGCTAGACATTGTTCTAGGCACTGATGATCATAATAAAAATGAACAAGTAAAAGAAATCTTTTGCCAAGTCCAGTGATTCAGAGAAGCATGAAATAAATAATTGTAAAAGAGGGTGAATACAACTATAAGAAAAACACAGGCTTATCTTTCAGAAGCTCCCTGGCCCTTGTTACTTATTTAACAAGTATTTTTTTTTCTTTTTTCCAAAATGTTTATTGTAGAAGAAAGAGGAGGAGGAGGTGGAGGAGGAGGAAGAGGAGGGAAACCTCCCACCTATCACCACCTCTAATTTCATTCATTCATCCATTCATTAATTTGCTAGAAACTGAGTACAGCTTATGGTATAGATTCTCCTAGGACAAAATACACATGGTCTCGACCTTTGTGCAACTATGCAATCACTTGTGTTACAAATGAAGATGCCAACACAAGAAGGAACAAGAGTTGCCTAAGATCACAAAATCAGTCAGACAGAATTGAATTCAAACACAGGTTCTCCTGTCCAAAGACCAATACCCCACACCCCTGTATTTTTAAAATAAGTAATACATGGACATTGTTGAAAAATTAGAAATTGCAAATGATCAATTAGAAAGGAAGGAAAAATCATCCATATTCTCACCTTTCACAGGTTCCAGATTAACATTTTGGCACTGATCTTTCTAGACATTGTCCTATGAATACATGTATTTTTCCCTAACAATACTTTAAGGTTTTATAACATTTTGTTTTAACTTTTGATAATACAATATATGTACATACACACACACACACACTATAGTATATATATAGTATATATACATATATATATACACACACACTATTTTCCATTAAGATACACTGGGAAATTCAGGTATTTTACCATAATTATTTTTAACAAGTATTTTTAGTACCTAATATATGTTAGACATTGTTGTTGCTTCAGAAGCCAAAGACACAGGGGAGCAAAAAACCACCAAAAACCATCAAGTGTCTGTTATTACAGCACTTCGTTCCCATCACGGTCAACCTGCAGCTCTGAAATTTATCAGCACAATGCACCCAATCAGTATTTTCCAAAGGGTGTTATTTTTACCACTAATGGAAAATGAAATAGGTACACAGACTAATATGATAACAGTTATAAATTTGTATTTATGTTTTTTTAATTCATAGCTTATAATATACACTTTCCATTTGTGGTAATATAAAATAATCTATTGATCCCTTTCTGACTGAATTTATTTAATTTTAAAAAGCTGAGTTCAAGCCAGGAACAGTGGTGCATGCCTGTAATCCCAGGAACTCCGAAGGCTGAGGAGGATCACAAGGTCAAGCCAACCTCAGCAACTTAGCAAGGCCCTCAGCAACTTAGTGAGATCCTGTCTCAAAATAAAAAATAAAAAAAAAGGGCTGGAGTTGTGGCTTAGTGGTTAAGCACCCCTGGGTTCAATTCCTGGTACCAAATAAATAAAAGCCAAGTACAATCAAAGAAAAAGATTTAGTTTAAAAAAAAAGTCGGAATTGTATGTAGACTCAGCAAAATAAATGTTATGTGATGAACATAACACAAAGGGGAAGCATAGCGCTCACCCAGAATGAGATACTGTCCAGATGTGAAGCTATCATTTTATTGCCTGAATTCTCAGAGTGAAGTTTTTATTATTTTAAGGTTTTATAGCTATATGACAATGGGGAGGTCGGGTAGTGGGAGAGGAATAGATTTAAAATATTCTTTACTCCTCCCTTCCGTTAACTGCTTCAGAGTAGGGAAGTCTTATTCACAGATCTCAACATATCTACAGTTAGTAGATGCTAAATAAATGCTGCATGAAGGAATGAGAGAAGCAACTAATGAAATGGGAAATGCTCCTCTTGCACCACTCAAGCTGCAGTGGATGTCCTGGCCTGACAATGTAATTAGCCAAGGGCAAGAAGGGAACAGACACTGTGAGCCAATCACTCTACAAGAACAAGTGAGGCCTGAAGATGCAGATCTGCTTTTCTTGGTTTTTTTTTTTTTTTTTTTAAGAGAGAGGGATTGTGAGAGAGAGGGAAAAAGAATCAATTTTTTTTTAGTTTTTAATGTAGCTTTCGTTGCTCCGACACTGCTCGGACATTGTGCTGGGGTTTGAACCCATGACTTCATGCATGTCAGGCAAAGGCTATAACCACTGAGCCACAGCTCCAGCCCTCAAATCTGCTTTTCTAATAAAGGGACCATAACAGAAATTAACCTTTTTGCTGTATAACTGCAGACCAATCGGTATAATTTACCTTATTTCACTTCCATAAAGAAAGAAAGATCATGAAAAACCCTCACCAAATTGTATGTATTTTTTAGAAGACTGGTTAAATTAAGATCCCATTAAGTAACCTTTTGCCACCACTGGGGGTTCAGTATTATGTGAACAATTCAAAGAGAATCCACAGAAATGCAAATTATAAAGGGTATTCTCTCTGAACATAAAACTTAAAAATAAAAAAGTGTGAGTACAAGTTTTGAAAAACAGCATACTAATAATTTTGTGTAGGTGAAAAAATTCTAACATGTTAAAAATATGGTTACCTTCCATATTCGCTGCAACTTTAGTATAAAATGTTACTTCTTTTACTTAAATATGTTAATTCTTTCCATCTTCAACTATTGAGGAAATTATTTTATATTTTGAGAAGCTGAAGAATTAAAAGATCATTAAATTTTTTCTTCATTAAAAAATCTTAAGAAACAGTGTAGGGGCTGGAGTGGGGCTTGGCAGTTACAGCACTTGCCGGGCATGCGCAAATTCACGAGTTCAAACCCCCACACCACGTACACAATGAAATCTCAGAGCAACGAAGGCCACATGCAAAGCTAAATTAAAAATTGTTTCTCTCTGTCTTTCTCTCTCTCACTGTCCCTCTCTCTTTAAAAAAAAAAAAGAAAGAAAGAAAGAAAAAAGAAAAAGAAAAGAAATGGTTTAATTTCAAAGAATTAAGGTGTTGTTTATGGTAAATAGCTGATGCTTCAACAGACAATATTCTCACACATCAGCGTAGGAAGAAATTTTTCTCCTTTCCTTTCCAAACTGTGATTGTCTCATGGTTACTAACGTGCAAATGAAGTTAATATCTTGGTCCTGTTGATACCATTCTCAGGTTTCTTGTCAAGTGTCATGGGAGATTTTTGTCATTAGGCAGGTTAGTAGACACCCAAGGCCTCTAGCCTCATCAGGCCAGTTCCATAAGTCGCCCTGAACCTATATAGAAATGGGATCCAGACAACTGTGTCTGAAATTAAATTCTCCCAACAGTTTCACTTCAGACAGTGTTTATCTCTACTTTCACTTACTGGGCTATGGCACAAGTCAAGTAAGATAGAATGAAGATGGTCTGTTCAGTTTTAAACTTGATATTCCCCAAGAATCACATGTATGATTTCCTTAGTTTGCACAATTCCTGAAAACAGGATTCAGTCCCTGATCCTGCCTAAGTTCACTGTAAATAGCCTGACAAGGGGGGGAAATGGCTTGCTTCCTCTTGCTAATGCATCTTTGATACACATTGTATCTAGAGCCACTTGCAAGTAGTTGCTCTGTCAGAACTTTGACTTAGAGAATCAAACAGTCTACCATTTTCTCTGCCAAAAAAAAAAAATGATTTCTTAATGCTGACCAATACTTTCATGACAAGCATTTTGTAAAGTCAGACCAAGGCAAAGCAGAGAGTGTGTGCTTTCCAATGACCAAATAAGCAAGGGTTACTTATTCATCTATTTATTTGCATATTTACATTCACATTCTTGTTTAGGGGCATGTCAAGTAGGAGATTAGAAAGCAATTTTCACACAAAAGCTCCAAAGAAACATGATGTTCCTCTGTGGAAGTTATTTGATTGTTCTTCGTAGTCTTTTCCTTTCAGTTGGCATTTAGAGAACTAGCCACACAGGCAGCCCCACCTTCCTGCATGATACCATTTCTTCCTGTTCTCCTTATCTATAGCTGCGATGATGCACAGCTTTCTCTTTTTTCTTTCTTGTGGGTTTGTGCAGTTTCTTGATGTTTGTGACAGGCCACGATAGGGGAAGCTTTTATCACCGTGGGGTTTGGAGGCCTCAGTAAATTGAAAATTGCAAATGAAATCCACTGGGCTTGAATTCATCAGCTATTATGTCAGATGACCTTTGGCAGCTGCTGATAAAAATGAGAGAATGTTAGCTCTGATCCAATTTTCAGCACTAACCATTCCTTTTCAAATCCATTCACAGTCAGGCAGCAGACACATGGGAAGTGAAAATGATAGGGTTTCAAGAGAACGGCATTGTGTTGCAGATTGAGATTTTCTCCCCCTATTTCTAGAGGTCGGCCCCCAGGCCCCTGTCTGGTATCTACCTATTGTCCAATCAGTTTCAATATCTGCTTCAGAGGACATGTTAGCCATCCTTACAGATAAGTGCTTACAGGAGAGAATGTTGGACTTAATAGTTTTGCTTAGGAGGCATCAAGGGTCGCAGTGTAGCAATATTGACTGGCACATGTTAGTTTAATCTGACATTCTAAAGAATGTGACACTAGATTCTTTCAGAGTTGTTGATCTCTAGGTGATTTCTGTTACCAGCTCTGGTTTTATAAAATTTATTTTCACACAACTATTTATATTCATGAGTCAGAGATATTCTAAAATGTCCATCATGGCCAAGCAAAGGCAGCCTAAACTTGTCTAATGTATGGGCAGCAAAATTATGAAACCGGAAAAAAGGGACTTGTGAGTGGCCTATTCCTACAGTCAAAGATTTGGATTATCCAGAAATAAATGAGTACCTACACTGATAGTTCCCCAAAAAATATACAGATTTTTATCATGCAGGGAAAAAGAATTAGATTCATTGCTTTTTGCTGAAGTAGCATGAATCAGCAAAAAGTATTAAGAATGGCTGAGTCATCAGTATGATTCCCCATCTATGAAAAACAGGAATCATCTGAAAACAAAGAACACTAAAATTAACTTTTCCCCACTTTTGACTGTGTTTAGAAAAAAATTCTCTCTTTTGGTCTTTTGAAAATGCTGAGTTCATTGAGGGAACAGCCCCCCCAAAAACCAAGAAACATCAAATAATTGAAAAACCCTGTGTATCATTATAAGCATTCCCAGAAAAGTTAATAAACTAAAGAATATTTAATCAGCATTCCTCTTTGGTTTCCTGGTAAGCAGATTATTTTCTCATTTTTGACATTTTATTGGTAAACATTACATGAAAATAGTTACTCGTGTGTTACTAGGGTTGCTAAGGTATTTCTCATGGCATAGCAATTCCTTTTTGAAGTCCAGAGCATTATGGAATCGTTAAGATGCATAGATGCTCTGATGGTGGCTAGGAATGTTGCTCAGTGGTAGAGTACTCGCTAGTGTGTGCAAGGCCCTGGATTCAATTCCCAGCAATGCATGTGTGCGCGCACACACACACACACACACACACTTGCCTAGACATCTTTTAAATGCCAGTCTTTGGAGGGAAAAAATATCATTTTTAAGCTTCCTTCACACAATAAATAGAATATGTGCATTTGTGTGTGCATAGGTATATGATGCAAATAATCTGTATAGTATACCTTAGTTTTAAATAATTAATTGAAAGTTGGTATATCATTGTCTACATCACTACCTTTTCCTGGTACTCTTAAGTTCTTTTAAGAAAAGATAATTATCTGTTGTCCAATGAGAAAGTATAATAAAATGCCTAATGATAGTGTCCAAAAAAAAAAAATCTGGATTCAGGTTTAAAGTAAGTTTTTATTTTATCGAAGTCTAGTTGTGACTGATGATTGGGTCTGAAGTTAATAGAGACCAAAAGATTCCACATGTCTCAGCTTGGCTTTAATTTTCCAGATGATATGATTTTCTAGATGTTTATTAACCAACGAAGGCACGCATTTTACAGTTTCATCAATTTTGAGAGCCTTGTCACAGTTTCCTGGCCTTACACACCTCTATCCATTTGGACCCCAAGGAAACTGAAGCCTTTGCCTGGCTGGCTCTGTATAAACACCAGTACAGCTCTAGGTTGTTGAGCCAAACCCCAAATTAATCTTCTGACAAAATAGCAGGTCTTATCACAATGAGGAAGTCTGCACTTAACAAGTATATCAATGGCTGCGGTCACATATGGGCCAATTCATCCATATTCGTGTGATAGGAATTTTTTCTCTGAGCTATAGATTTCACAAACCTCCAAATGCCTTTGGGGTTTTACAGTGGATGCCGCCTCTATTTCTAAAGAAATAAATGACTTAATAATGAGCATGCTCTTTGGGGTCTGCAACTGTGACAGCTCCAAGTCATTCAGCTAGGACTCAGTCAGCTAACTGGTCCCTGCCAGAAGAAAGAGCAGAACCCTCATTTGGTTGTACCCTAGGGCCTGGCTTTCAGCCACTGTGATCTGCATGTTCAGCTAGATGGAGCAATTAGATAGGCCTGTTAAGTCTTATGTCTTCATTATTGATTTATAGTATGAACTCAGCATGATTATTGAACCAGACCAGCAAGTGAAACAATTGAGTCATTGATCCTTACATAGGCATGCATTTCCAATTTAGATTTCAGGAGGAAATACATGGGTATATTATTATTTCTGGTATTTTGTCCAAAGGCTCAAACAGAGATTTGGATAATTCATTGCTCCCAACTCCTGACCTCTTTCTTCATCCTCAGTCCTGCTATAGCAATACTGTCCGATAAAACTTTCTGTTGCAATGGAAATGTTCTATTCTGTCTAATACCATAGACACATGTGGCTGTAAAGCACCGGGAACGTGACTAGAGTGGTTGAGGAACTGAATTTTTTTTATCTTATTCTATTTCAACTAGTTTAAGTTTAAAATCTAGCCACACGTGGCTGGAAGAGAGCAGCGGCTCTATAGCATACTAAACTCTTCTCCTAACTGCTGCTGAAGACTCTCTAAAAACCACCTCTTTTGACTCCGGAGGCTGACGCAGGAGAACTGCAAGTTCAAGATCAGCCTCAGCAATGTAGCGAGGCCCTAAGCAACACAGTGAGACCCTGTCTCAAAATAAAAAATAAAAAGGGCTGGGGATGTGGCTCAGTAGTTAAGCACCCCTGGGTTCTATTCCCAGTACTTAAATAAATAAATACCATCACTTTTATAAAGTTTTTACTCATTCCCCCACTCCACATTACATCTTTCTGAATACACATCATTTGAATGTCTTTGATCACTCTCTCTTTTGTGTCACTTACCTACTCAACTATACAAAACCACAGGAGATAGGGACTGTGTCCACCCAGTGATAAACTCTGCCTAAAATAAGTATTTTTTTTATAAAGAGAGAGGGACAGTAAGAGGGAGGTGGGGGAGAGAGAGAGAAAGAATCAATTTTATTTTAGTTTTTCATAGACTTTCGTTGCTTGGACACTTCACTATGTACGTAGTGCTGGGGTTTGAGCCCTCGTACCTACGCATGCAAGGCAAGCACCGTAACTGTTGAGCCATGATCCAGCCCCCTAAAACAAATATTTGAGGAATTGAACTGAGCTGTACACTTTGTAGGGAAGAAGATATTGTTTTGTTGTTGTTCTTTTGTTTATACATTCTAATTTGAGAAGCCCTAACACCAGGTCAGACTACTTGCCTCGCATGTGTGAGGCCCTGGGTTCAATTTCCAGTAACACCAAAAAAAAAAAAAAAAAAAAGAAGAAGAAGAAGAAGAAGAAAGAAAATTAAGAAGAAAGACATAATACAATCAGCATTTTTTTCACAGCTTCTTTTAAAAGTGAACTTATGGGGCAGGAATGTAACTCAGTAGTAAAGTGTTTGCCTAGCCTATTCACCAAAACAAAAGAAAAAAAGTGAATTTAGGAAAAGATCTATTGTTTCCTTCTCCTGGTTTGTCTGTTATCATTAAGGAGAAAATTTAAAGGGAAATTATTCTATTTTCTCCTTTTGAAGATCAAAAACTTGGGAAAATGTCATCCTGACCTTCACAGAGAATATTGCTGTATGTGTAGGAAGAACTGAGTAAATACCTCATTAATGAATAAATCAATAAAAATGATTTATTGCCTAAGTTTCAGAGTATGATTTAAGTCCCTGAAACAAAATATGCTTATATTGGCTTCTCTTGTTAGAAAAATTTCTTCCAGGGGCTGGAATGGTGGCTTGGCAGTTGTGGCACTTGCCTGGCATGTGCAAGTACACAGGTTCGAACCCCAGCACCACATACACCACACAGTGTCGGAGCAACAGAGGCCATATGAAAAACTAAATAATGTTGATTCTCTCATTTAAAAAAAGGAAAGAAAAGTTTCTTCCAGGATATTCACATAAAATTCTACTCAGAAAAGCTGTTCAAAACTCATAACTATGAGTTTAAGAGGACAATTTTCCTTTGAATCTTTAAAGGGTTAAAAATACTACATTATAGTGTGTGCTTATAAAACTTAAATAGCTGTTCAGCATTTTAAAACTAAATTAATGCTATTGATATTATATATATGTATATATATTATATAAACTTTGTTCTGTGGTACCATATGAAAACTAGTTAACTTCTGGGGAGTAGTGAGGTGATCAGACACTGTGCTATGATTAAAAGAGCATTGGCCAGGCATGGTGGTACACACATGTAATCCCAGCAGCAAGGTCATATAGCCTGACTCAGAAACTTAGCAAGACCTTGTCTCAAAATTAAAATTATAAACAGACAGGAATGTGGCTCAGTGGTTAAGCACCCTTGGGTTCAATCACCACTACAGAAAAAAAAAAAGTATAAATATAAAACAGTGCACTGGTATTAAACCTTATTTTAAAACCAAATTATTCCATTTACTAATTAGGAATAATCATTATTGTTATCACATTATAATAGTTAGTTCTTATTAAATACATACTAAGTCCCATGAATTGTTCTCAGAACTCTATATAAATTAACTCATTTACTAGCTCTACCTAGTCAGTATTATTATCCCCACTTAACATATGAGAAAACTGAAGCCAGAAAGATTAAGTAACTTAACCAAAATCACATGGCAAAGTAAAGTGGCATATAGCCATAGTACCTTCACCATATTTTTTGATACATCTGAATATTAGCCCTGTGTATACTCGGGTCTAAGCAGCACATGCTAGATCTTCTTGTATAACCATGTCTGAGCTTCTGCTCTCTGCAAGAAAAGGAAGATAATAATCTTTTCTTCCCATCTCATCGGAAAGTCTACAGGGAGGGTCGTATGAGGTGATGAGGTGGAAATGCAATTGCTCTCTCACTGGCTGTGTTTTGTACCTGTGCTTGGTGTCTTAGGTTAAGGTTGATATGCCTTTACCCTGAGCACAAAAATCAGTGACTGCAGACATGACTCATTTGCTGGCAAGAAGTCCTGCTCGCTCGCATTTTCAAAGTTAATCAGTCACCACCACCACACTCAAATCCAGGGAAAGGAACAATTACAAATTTCAGCCTCCTAACACCTTATTAGACAGCAAATTTCTTTGGGTCATTTTTGCCTTTGTGAAAAAAAATAACTGGGAAAGAGGAAAAAGAAATGACGAAACTGTAGGACTGAAGGGAAAAGATCTCACTGCAAAGAAAAAAACTGATCGAACCAGGAAGATTCATTCCATCACTTTATTTTGCCCTTTCCATTTACCTCAGTAGGATACTGTCGACTCCTAAAATGCTGGCTACTGAATGGATTCTTATAAAAGATTTTTATAAAAAAATAATAAAATACTTCATATCAGAACACTTTGAAATTATTTCTCATTCCCAGAAATATACACATGGAATATGTGGGGGTTTTTAATGAGGTTAAATTGCTCTACCTAATACTACTTTAGATACCTTATACCTATTCATTTGTCTGTGAATAAATTATAATACTTCAATAGGATCACATGTCCATGCACTTAAATTCATTAGTCTATAAATACCTAAAATTATGTCCAAACAGATTTTTATTATAGATCAAACTTTACTAATCACTACCTTCTGCCAACATATTGTATTAGTTTCCTTTTAATAAAAGCAGTTATTCAATGAATAAGAACCAGTGGCTTTATGGAGTACAGGTTAGGTGGAGACCTTAAAGAAATGAAACTTATTGTAATAAAAAACATAAAATACTGTACTTCTTCACACTTCTTGTGAATACAGACTCTTAAGGATATACAATGTTTTCTTTTTAAGTGCAGCAAGGAGGAAAGATTTCAGAATGAAAAGGAAATTGTTTTACTCTATCTGGCTAATGAATATAAATTGTGATTCAAGTCTAAAGCTGACAATGGCCCTCCTTTTTGATTGTGGATGATGATGATGATGATGGTGACGATGATGGGAGTAGCTTCTATTCATAAGTGTTTACCATGTGCAAAATGTATTGTGGGGTAAATAACTGTAGCAGTTTGAAATGAGTAAACTCCTAAATCCCAGAAGCTCACAGAAAATATCTGTTAGATATCTGTAGAATCTAATATGGGTCAGGTGGTTTTTCTTTGTGATTTTTCCTGAAATGATTCAGGGAAGCATCCTCCTTCTATACTACATCTTTTCCATCTCCGAGTTGTACACTTCTTTTTTAAATTATTTTTTTTTCATTTCTTTGACAAAGTCTTACATATTAACGGGAATTGTTATGTATTCATGCATACATGGATATTGACAAAATAAGGCTGATCCTAGCCCAGGATCTCCCCCCTTTCTCTACTCCCTGCTCTCATCCCCATGTTATAGCTAGAAATGAGCATATGCATGCGTATTAATTTTTTAAATTTCTGAGTTTCTCTGCCTGCCTGTGTATAGTTGAGCTTCTTATGGGAGTTCAGAGTTCCCAGTTGCATCAATAACCCACCTAATTCCTCCCTCTCCTCCCAGCCTCCCTCCCTTCTCCCCCCACCTTCATAGTTATGGTTCCCCTAGTTTATGTGAAACTTCAACTATGTTGAGTTCATTAATTAAACTTAGCTAACTTTTATCCTGTCTTAGATTTTTCTCTAGCTTCCACATATGAGGGGAAATATTCAGCCCTTAAGTCTCTGAGTTTGGAATATTTCACGCAGCATAATTTTTTCCATCTCCATTCATTTGGCTACAAAAGCCATGATATCATTCTCTCCAATAGTAGAATAGAACTCCATTGTGTATATATATAATAGTTTTTTTAATCCACTCATCTTGTGAGGGGTATCTGGGTTGTTTTCATAGGTTAGCTATAGTAAATTGAACTACTATAAACATTAATGTAGCTGTGTCTCTGTAGTATGCTGATTTTAGCTCTTTTGGGAAAATACCCAGGTGTGGGATAACTGGGTCATAACGGGATTCCAACCCTAGATTTTTGTGTAGTCTCCATTCCAGAGTGGCTGTACAAGTTTGCAGTCCCACCAAGAGTGTTAGTGTCCTTTTCTTCCCACAACACCTGCAACATCTGTTATTGTTCATATTTTTCATTTCTGCCACTCTGACTGGAGTGAAGTAGAATCTTAGTGATGTTTTGATTTGCATTTCTCTGATTGCTATTGATGTAGAACATTTTCTCATATATTTATTGACTTTTTGGACTTCCTCTGTTGAGAAGTTTCTGTTTAGTTCTGTAGCCCATTTATTGATTGGATTATTTATGGTTTTGGTGTTCAATTTTTTGAGTTCTTTGTATATTCTGGATATTAGTCCCCTGTCAGAGGCATGGCAGGCAAAGACTTTCTCCCATTCTATAGGTTCTCTCTTGACACTCTTGACTAATTCTTTAGCTGGGCAGAAGCTTTTCAGTTTAATGGCATCCCACTCATTGATTCTTGGCTTTAATCCTTGTGCTGTGGGAGTCTCATTAAGGAAGGAAGTGCCTACACTGATGTCATAGAATATTGATCCTATTTTTTCCTCTAGCAATTGTATAGTTGCTGGTTTAATTTCTAATCTTTGACACATTTCAATTTGATTGTTGTTCAGGGTGAGAGATAAAGATCTAATTTCAGTTGTCTGCATATGGCTGTCCAGTTTGTTAAGCATCATTTGTTGAACAGTTGTCTTTCCTCCACACTATATTTTTGCCCCCCATGTCAAATATCAGATGGTTAAAGATTTGCGGGTTTGTCTTGGTATCATCTAGTCTGTTCCATTTATCTTCATGTCTGTTTTCATACCAGTACCATGCTATTTTTATTACTTTAGCCCTGTAGTATAATTTCAGGTCAGGTATTGTGACACTTCCTGCTTCATCTTTCTTGCTTAGTAATGTTTTGGCTATTCTGGGTTTCCTGTTATTCCAAATGAATTTGAGAATTGCTTTTTCTGTATCCGTGAAAAATGTCATTGGTAGCTTGATGGAGATTGCATTGAATCTGTACAGGTCTTTAAGCAGAATGGCCATTTTGATTATATTGATTCTGCCTCACCAAGAACACGGAATGTTTTTCCATCTACTCAGATCTTCTTCAATTTCTTTTTTTAATGTTCAATAGTTTTCATTGTAGAGATCCTTTACATCCTTTGTTAGATTAATGCCCAAGTATTTTATTCTTTTTGATGTTATTGTGAATGGGATGGATTTTATGATTTCTTCTTCAGCGGAATTGTTGCTGGAGTATAGGAAGGCTATTGACTTATGAGTGTTGATCTTATATCCAGCCACTGTGCTAAATTCATTTGTAATAAATTTAGTAGTCTTCGGATTGAGCTTTTTGATTCTGCTAGGTATAGAATCATGTTATCAGCAAATAGAGATAATTTGACTTCCCCTCTTCTTGTCTGAATTCCTTTGATTTCTATCTCTTGTCTGATAGCTATGGCTAGGGTTTCAAAGACTATATTGGACAAGAGTGGTGAGAGTGGGCAGCCTCGACTTGTTCCTGAATTTAGTATGAATGCTTTCAGTATTTCTCCATTAAGTATAATGTTGGCTATGGGTTTGTTATAAATTGCTCTTACAAAATTAAAATATCATCCTTTGATCCCTCTTCTCCAGAGTTTTGAGCATGAATGGGTGTTGAAATTTATTAAAGGCCTTGTCTGCATCAATTGAGATGATCATATGGTTTTAATCTTTAATTCTGTTTATGTGATGAATTACACTTATTGATTTGCATATGTTGAACCAGTCTTGCATTAGTGGAATGAAGCCCACTTGATCATGAGGTATTATCTTTTTGATAGGTTTTTGGATGCAGTTTGCTAGAAGTTTATTAAGGATTTTTGCACCTATGTTCATCAGGTAAATTGGTCTGTAGTTTTATTTTCTTGATGGGTCTTTGTTGGGTGTTGGTATCAGGATTATATTTGCCTCATAAAAAGTATTTGGGAGTGTTCAATTTCATGGAATAGCTTATTAAGGAGAGGTGTTAATTCTTCTGTAAAGATCTGGTAGAACTCTGCTGAGAATCCTTCAGGTCCTGGACTTTTCTTTTATGGAGGGCCTTTGTTTGCTGTTTCAATTTCACTACCTGAGATTGATTGAATTAGATTTTCAATGTCATCCCGTGTTAATTTGGGAATGTTATATGTGGCTAGGTATTTGTCCATTTCTTCCAGGTTATCAAACTTGGAGGAGTATAGCTTTCCAAAATAAGTTCTAATAATCCTCTGGATTTCAGTTGAGTCAATGGGGGTATCTCTATTTTCATCTTTGATTTTGTTGATTTGCTTCACTTCATTCTTCCTTTTGGTGAGGTTGGCTATGGGTCTATTAATCTTATTTAATTTTTCAAAGAACCAACTCTTCATTTTATTGATTCTTTGTATTGTTTTTGTTCTCAATTTCATTGATTTCAGTTCTGATCTTAGTTATTTCCTGCCTTCTGTTAGGTTTGGGATTGGATTGTTCCTCTTTTCATAGCCTATTTATTTGGACTCTTTCCTGATTTCTGATGAAGGCACTCAGTGCTATAAATTTACCTCTTAAGAATGCTTTCTATTCTCATTTCATGTTTGATCCATTATTCATTTAAGAAGGTATTATTCAATCTCCAAAGATTTGTTTATTTTCTGGGTTTTTTTTTTGCTGTTAATTGCTAATATCGTACCATTATGGTCTGGCAGTCTACATGAGATTATATCAATTTTTTTGTATTTGCTAAGATTAGCTTTGTGGACTAGGATGTGATCTATTTTGGAAAGTGATCCATGTGCTGCTGAGAAGAAGATAAACTCAGATAATTTAGGATGTAATATTCTGTAAATGTTAAGTCCAATTGATTGATGGAGTTGTTTAGGTTAGAGATATTCTTATTGATTTTTTGCTTTGATGATCTGTCTATTGTTGACAGTGGTTTATTAAAATCCCCCAGTATTATTGTGTTGAAATCAAGAAGAGGTTTAATGTTCTTGAGTACTTTTTCCATAGATTTGGAAGGGTTGTAATTGGAGGCATAAATGTTAGCTATCATTATGTCTTCTTGATGTATTGTTCCTTTTACTTGATATAATGACCTTCCTTATCCATTCTGACTAATTATTGGTCAAAATTAACTTAGTCGGATATAAGGATCACAACACTGACTTCTTTATTGAGCCACAAGCTTATTGGTCTTTTTCCAAATCTTTCATCTTTAATCTGTGTCTATTTTTGGCTGTGAGGTATGTCTCTTGTAAGCAGCATATTGATGTATTTTTTTTTTTATCCAGTCAGCTAATCTGTGTTTTTTGATTGGGGCATTGAGTCCATTCACATTCAGTGTTAGATTACATATGTGATTCTGGGTCCTTGGCACTGTGACCTTTGCTGTATTTTGCATCATCTTGTATCTCTTTTAGTGAGTTGTGTTATTATTGACATTCCTCTGTTTATGGGCTTTGGGAGTTGTTAGTTTGTTCCTCTGAATGAAGTTTGTCTTCAAGTATTCTCTGTAGAGCTGGTTTTGTTCATGTATGTTGCTAGATTGATCTTATCATGTAAGTATTTTATCTCTCCATCACATTTAAAGCTGAGTTTTGAGGGTATAGTATCTTTGGTTGAAACTTATTTTCTTTCAATATTTGAAAAATATCATTTCATGCTCTCCTGGCCTTTATTGCCTGAGGTGAAAAATCCACAGTAATCTTTATTAGTCTGCCTCTGAATGTGATTTGGTATTTTTCTTACACCTTTTAAAATTCTTTCCTTGATTTTTCTGTTATTAATTTTGTATATGATGTGTCTCAGTGATTTTCTCATTTGGTTAGGTCGATTTGCTGTCCTATCAGCATCTTGAATTTGAATTTCTGGATGAATTCTGATATGGGAGAAATTTTCTTTGGCTATATCATTGAGAGGTTTCTTTATGCTGTTAATTTGTTGTTCTATGTTCACCCCTATCCCAATAACTCTCAGGTTATTTCTTCTTCTCATCCCATACTTCTTGGAAGTTCTGATCATGTTCAATAAGTTTCTTTTCTTCTCTATCCTCCTTGCATTCAACATTGCTCAGACTGTCTTCATAGTCTGATGTTCATTCCTTGAGAGCTGAAATTCTATTTTCTACTGAGTTTATTCTGATATTAGTATCTTCCAATGAGCTTTTAATTTGGTTGACTATGTTTTTCAATTCTAAGAACTCTGCTACATCTCTTTTCAGAACATCTTGCTTTTTATCAATACGTACTCTCAGCAACTGAAATTGCTCTCTTATTTCCTTCCTTAAGTCTTCTTTTAATTCTTTGATTGATTTACTAATCAGATTGTTCATTCTTTTTTCTAGGTTTTCATCCAGGACTCCATCCATGGACTCCTGTGCTGGGGAGTTGTGGGTTTGAGGAAGAGGATTTTTTTCCCTTTTTCCTCATTTTCAATTTCAGGGAGTGGGGCCTAAGATCCATCAATGGATAATTCACTTGGGGACTTTGTTGTTGGGTGTGCAGGTTTTGTCTCTTTGCTTATTTGGGTCGGGGTACAATTTGGATAGTACAGTTCAATTGCTGGCTCCCCAACCTGTGAATTATTATTGATCTTTATAATTTCCAGTACCTCAGGATATAAGGGATGAAAGTCAATATGTACAGCCAATGCATACAACAGACAGGGTAAATCTGGTTAAGTTGTGCCTACTATAGCTGATATAGTGTTAATTACCACCTATACAAAGAGCAAATGGATTAGCAATTGTCTTCCTTGAGAGTCCTCAGACTATACTTGGTTTGCAAGCAAACATTCATTTTCAAGTTTGGCATCACTTCAGTTTTCCAAAACCTCTGTAGGTGAAGTGAAAAAGTGTAGAGAGCAAAGGGAATGTGATAAGAAGGTAGTGAGGAACTTGTGAATTTGCAGAGAGAGCAGCAAGAGAGTGGAGATGATGTAGGATATTCTGCTAAGATAAAGTAAAGAAAGAAAGAGGAAGTGACTGGGGTAATGACTTTGAGGGAGGATGAGAGAGAACAGAATAAAGTTTAGGTGTTGTCAAAGGAAAAGGAAGAAGAGGGTAACAGAGGAATTAACAAAAAAGATACAATGCAAAATAGACAAAAAATAAAATGGAAACAAATAGCAACAACAAGAAAAAATAAGATAAAATGAAAGGGAGAGTTGGGAGGATTATGAGTTATTGCTGCTGAGGTCAAAATACACAGTACGGGTATATGTTCATATCTGACATCTGGGTGGAGGCACTTCCAGGGTGAGGTTGCTGGGGGGACTGTCTTTTGCTGATCTCAGCTGGTAGTCAGATTCCCAAGAGTCTTTCCAATATTCTTCTCCTGTGGAGTGGGTGCAGTCTTTCACTGCCCCTGCTTCCTGTGAATACAGCCTTTTGGCCATCCTGAATTAAAACCCTGCACATTTTTGTATCTGCCTGCCCAAATTCTTTCTCTGCATCACCTGGGACCCCAGGAGCTGCTGGAAGTCTTGTGGATCCTGGAGCAGCTGCAAGGGTATCTCACTGATTCTAGGGGAGTGACTGGCCAGAACTGAGCTCTCCTGGGACAGCTGTCACTCCAAATTTGAGAGACTTAAGGTCCTCACTTGTCCCAAAGGGATGTATCCTGAGACAGTCTCAGCCCCAGCATGGGAGGAGGAGTGCTGAGAAGAAGACACCAGCCCAGAAAGTCTCAAATGGAAATTAAAGGGGACTGGAATTCAAGTCCCACTCAGAACACACAGGTCCTGTGGGACCACCTCTGTTCCCGAGTCTTGGAGTCTGAAAGCAAAAGAAAGCACTGGTCCCCAGATGCCACTTCCATTCCTAGGTCACTGAGGCTGAAGCTGATCTCTGCCCTGTCCGCAAGGATGAGGTGGGATCTGTGCTCCAGAGTCACAGGGCCTGCAAGCTGGCCATGCCCAGACCACATAAATCCTGCAGATTTGCCTGTGTTGCAAAGTCCTGAAAGTGAATGCTGCCTAGAATGTGTAGGCGGGGCAGCCTCTGTTTTAGAGTCAAAGGATCAGTAGAAAGGCTCTTCCAGGCACACATAGACCCCAGGGAAATCAGTCAGAACCCTGAGGTCCTGGAGTAGTCATCTGCCTGATGGTGTAGCCACTGGGACAACCTCCAATCTGAGCTAACAGCTCTTGGGGAAGCTACTTGGATCGCCCACATACTCAAGACAGTGATCATCCTGGCTCTCTGTGGCCAGATTGGGGGGAGTCTAAGTTACATGCACTAATGTAATCCCTGGGTTCCGACATGGAGTGCAATCCCTTCTGATATTAGAGATCTCTGTGCCAATTTGTCCTTCCTCTATTTGTGTGTGAAGTTCCCTCCCCCTGTGCCAATCTAGCAGTCCAATCACTGGGTGGTGGTTCCTTGCAGCCAAAGCTGCTACTTCCCTATTTGGTTTTTCTTCTTTGCTTAGTGTTTCTAAGCCTCTGTGTCTCTAAATTTTTTTTTTGTCTACAAATGAGTTTATGCAAAAATTTTGCCATCCGTCCACTTACAGAAAGGCACTTCTCCCACCATTGGCCTCCCGCTTCATGGAGAGATTCTATAGGCAGCCCTCCTGCCAGTCACCATCTTCCAAACCTTTTTTTAATTTATACAATATGTATTTAGATCACTCTTTCAAAGGCTGAAAGTCCACCATTGGACCTAAATGTTTGGCCTCTGGTTAGGGCCCCTGGGTCCTGTGAAGACATGGTAATGAAACAGAAAGGGGTATAGTCTCATGAAAAAGGGCCAAGCACATGGGTTGGCTTCATGTCATAACAACCTGATGACTATTTTCCCCCCTCATTAATCTTTGACTTTGTTTTAGCTCAGAAATAAATGATTAAATAAGTAATATATGGTTTCTTGTAAGTTAAGGGTAAGCTACTTTATTGATTCCCCTGGCTAGATTCCTCCTTCTCCCTCCTGCCTCTCCCCACCCCAAATACGTAGCTATGGTTCCCCTAGATTACATGTTGCTTAAACTTTGTTAAGTCTAATATATGTGCTTGAAATCCTTTCACCCAAGCATGGGTTTTGTTCTCGCCTCCACAAATGGAGGAAAACATTTGTCCCTTGAATCTCTGCATTTGACTAACTTCACTAAGCATAATTTCTTCCATTGCCATCCATTTACCTTCAAAGGTGGTAATAGTGTTGTCTCTAATAGCTGAATAGACCTCCATAAAATATATATATGTATATATAGATATATACATATATATATTTAATCACAGATTTTGATACATTCAGACAGTGAAGAACATCTGGGTTGATTCCATAATTTCACTACTGTAAATTGAGCTGCTATGAACATAGATTTTGCTGTGTCTTTGTAATGTGCTGATTCTAACTCCTCTGGGAAAATACTGAGAAAAGTGATAGCTGGATCATATAGTGGCTTCATCCCTAATTTTTTGAGGGTTCTCCACACTGCTTCCAGGGAGGCTATACCAGTTAGCAGTTCTATCAAGAGTGTGCTAGTGTTCCTATCTCCCCACAACCTCTCCAGCATCTGCCACAGTCTACATTCTTTATGTTTGCCAATCTGACTGGAATGAGATAAAATCTTAATGTTGTTTTGATTTGAATTTCTCTAATTACTCGTGATTTAGAACACTCATATATTCATTGGCTTGCTCAATTTCCTCTGTTGAGAAGTTTCTGTTTAGCTCTCTTGTCCATTTATTGATTGGATTGTTTGTGTTTTTGATATTGTTTTTTGAGTTCCTTGTAAATTTTGGATATTAGTCCCCTGAGGAATCATAGGCCATAATTGTCTCCCATTCTATATGTTCTCCCTTGACAGTTTTAGCTAGTTCCTTGTCTGAGCAAAAGTTTTTTAGTTTAATGTCATCCAACTCATTAATTCTTGATTTCAATTCTTTCACTTTGGGAGCCTTATTGAAAAAGTCGTTGCCTATTCCCATATGCTGGAGTATTGCTTCCAATCTTTCTTCTAGCAGTTGTATGGTAGCTGGTTTAATTCCTAATTCCTTGATCCATTTTTATTTGATTTTTGTGCAGGGTGAGAGATAAGGATCTAATTTCAACTTTCTGCAAGGGGCAGTCCCTTTTGTCCAGCACCATTTGTGGAATAGGCTGTCATTCCTCCATGTTATATTTTGACCCCTTTTGTCAAATATCATGTGTTTAAAGATTTATAATTTTGTCTCAAAGTCTTCTAATCCATTGATCTTCATTCATGTTTTGATACCAATACAGTGCTGTTTTTGCTATCAAAGCTTTACAGTATAATTTTAAATCCAGTATTTTGAAACCACCTAATTCGTCTTTCTTGCTTAGTAATGTGTTGGCTATTATGGGTTTCTTGTTATTCCAAATGAATTTGAGAATTGCTTTTTCTATATCCATGAAGAATACCATTGGTATCTTGATGGGGATAGCATTGAATCTGTACCACCCTTTTGGCAGAATGTCCATTTTACTTATATTAATTCTGCTTAATCAAGAACATGGACTGTCTTTCCATCTTCTCAGATCTTTTTCAATTTCTTTCTTCAGCATTCTATAATTTTCATTGTAGAGGTCTTTTACTTCCCATGTTAGATTAGTTCCCAAGTTTTGTTTTCTTGTTTTTTTTATTTTTTTGAGGATGTTGTGAATGGAACAATTTTCTGATTTCTTCTTCTGCCCTATTATTGTTAGTGTATAAGAAAGCTAATGATTTATGGGTGTTGATCTTGTAGCCTGCCACTTTACTAAATCTATTTATAAGCTCAAGCAGTTTTCTGGTGGAGGTTTTTTGGGTCTTCTAGACACATGATCATGTCATCAGTAAAAAGGGATAGTTTGACTTCCTGCCTTCCTATTCTTATCCCTTTGATTTCCTCCTCTTCACTGATTGCTCCAGGTAGTGTCTCGAGGACTATATTAAATAAAAGTGGTTGGAGCAGGCAGCCTTGTCTTATTCCCGAGTTTAATAGAAATGCTTTTCTCCATTTAGTATTATATTTGCTGAGGGTTTGTCAGATATTGACTTTATATAGTTAAGATAAACTCCTTTGGTCCCTATCTTCTCCAGAGTTTTGAGCATAAATGGGGGCTGGATTTTATTGAAGGTCTTTTCTGCATCAATTGAGATGATTGTATGATTTTTGTCATTAATTCTGTTTAAATGATGGATCACATTTATTGATTTGTATATGTTGAACCAGACTTGTATCCCTGGAATGAAGCCCAGTTGATCATAATGAATAATCTTCTTAATATGTTTTTGAATGTGATTTGCTAGAACTTTATTAAGAATTTTTGCATCTATGTTTATCAGGGATATTGGTCTGTGGTTTTGTTTTTTTTTTTTTTGATGTGTCTTTATTGGGTTTTGATGTTGGAGTTATCACTCCCTCATCAAAAGTGTTTAGGAGAGTTCCCACCTTTTCCTTTTCTTGGAATAGCTTAATAAGGAGAGGTGTTATCTCCTCCCTATAGGTGTGGTAAAATTCAGCAGGGAATCCATCAGGTCCTGGACTTTTCTTCTTTGGAAGGCTTTTAATAGCTGTATTTATTTCAGTGCCTGTTATTGGGCTGTTTAGGCTTTAAATAGTGCCCTGTGTCAGTCTGGGGATGTTGTATGTGTCTCAAACTTTGTCCATATCTTCCAGATTACCTAATTTAACAGAGTATAGTTTTCAAAATAAGTTCTGATAATCCATTGGATTTCCATGGGGTGAGTGGTGATCATACCTTTTTCATTGATGATTTTGTTGATTTGCTTCACTTCTTTCTTTCTTTTAGTGAGATTGGCCATGGGTTGGTCAATTTTATTTAGTTCTTCAAAGAATCAGCTCTTTGTTACATTGATTCTTTTTATTATTTTATTTTTTGTTATTGTTGTTCTTTATTTCATTGATTTCTGCTCTGATCTTGATTATTTCCTGCCTTCTGCTGACTTTGAGATTACATCATTCATCCTTTGGTAGGGATTTGAGGTGAAGCATAAGCTTGTTTATTCAGGATCTCTCCTGATTTTTAATGTACACACTTAGTGCTCTAAATTTTCCCCTTAAAAATGCTTTCGTGCTGTCCCAGAGGGTTCTGTATGTTGTGTCTTCGTTCTCATTTGCTTCCAAGAATGTCTTGACTTCTGCTCTCATGTATTCTTGGATTCCATTCTTCATTTAACAGTATTATTCAATCTCTACGTATATATGTATTTTCTGTTATAACTTTAGCTTTACTTGCTAGGATCATGGTGTCATGGTCTGATAGGATACATGGGATAGTACATTTGCTGAGATTTTCTTAGTGAACTAGAATATGATCTATTTTGGAGAAGGATCTATGCTATGCTGAGAAGAAGGTATTCTCAACCAATTTGGGGTGGAATATTCTATAGATGTCTGTAAAGTCCATTTGAATTATGGAGTTATTTAGGCTGGAGATTTCTTTAATTTTTTTTGATTTGATGATCTCTCTATTGGTGATAGAGGATTAGTAAAGTCTCCTAGTATTACTGTGTTTAGTTCCACAAGTGGTTTTATCTCATGGAGTTTTTTCCCACATACTTGGGAATGTTGGTGTTTGGAGCATAGATAATTACTTTGGTTATGTCTTCCTGATGTATTTGTTCCCTTTATTATGATGTAGTGGCCTTCTTTATCTCTTCTGATTAAGTTTTGTTTGAAATCTACTGTGTTGTATATAAGTATTGTAACACTAGCTTTCTTTCTTGGGCTGTAGGCCTAGTAGATTTTTTTTCCATCCTTTCATTCTCAATCTGTGGATGTCTTTGGCTGTAAGATGGGTCTCCTGTAAGCATAATGTTGTTGGATTTTGTTTTTTGATCCAATCTCTGCTAATCTGTATCTTTTAATTGATTCACATTGAGTTGTTAGGATAGTTATGTGGTTGTGGCTCATAGCCATTGTGTTTTATTAGTGAGTTCTGTGCTGTCTTGCTTGTATTTTGATAGCATGTACTTTTATTGAATGTCCACTGTTTCAGATTTTCAGGATTGTTTGCTTGTTCTTCTATCTGAAGTTTATCTTTAAGAATTCTTGGGCTGGAGCAGTGGCTCAGTGGTTACGGCACTTGCCTGGCATGCACAAGTGCATGGATTCAAACTCCAGCACCCATGTACACACCTAAGTGTTGGAGCGATGGGGGCCATGTGAAAAACTCAATAAAGATTGATTATCTCTGTCTCTCTTTCTCTCTCTCACTGTCCTTCTCTCTTTAAAAAAATGTTAAAAAAAGAATTCTTTGTAATGTTAGTTTTCTGTTCATGAATGTTGCAAGTTTGATCTTGTTATGAAGTGTTCTTATTTTCCCTTTGAATTTGAAGCTGAGTTTTGCTGGGGATAGTATTCTGGGCTGCAGGTTGAAGTCATTCAGAGATTGAAATACCTCCTTCTGAGATCTTCTTGCTTCCAGAATCTCAGCTGAAAAGTCAGAGGTGATCCTTATTGTTTTGTCTCTAAATGTGATCTGGTGTTTCTCTCTTGCAGCTTTTAATATTCCTTTAATATTGTTTATTTTAATATTATTTATTTTAATATTCCTTGATTTCCATGTTATATAATTTTAATATGATGTGTCTCAGTGATCTCATTTAATTAGGCCCATTGGGTGTCATATATGCTTCCTGGATGAGTACATCTATTCTAATATGGCAAAAATTTTCTTTAACTATTTCATTGAGAATGTTGTTTATGCCATTTATTTGCATTTCAATTTCTTCTTGTATCCCAATTACTCTTACATTGTTTCTTCTCATTTCATCTCAGACATTTTGAAAATTCTGTTTATGTTCTATGAGTACTTTTTTTTTTGTCATCTGTGCACTTAAGTTTACTCAACCCATCCTCATTGCTGGAAGTTCCTTCTTCAAGAGCTGAGGATCTGTTTTCTATAGAAGTTAGTCTAGTATTAAATTCTTCCATCATTCCTCAGATGTGATATAACTGAAGATTTTAGCTCTGTTACTTCCTTTCTCAATATGTCTTTTTCTTCAATAATAATTTTTCATCTCTTAAGTTTTCTCATTTAGTGCCTTCATTAAGTCTTCTTTTAGCTCATTTTTCCTTTTAGTAATCAGATCATTGATCATTTTTTCCATGTGTTCATCCCACTCCCTCCCTATGAACTTCTTGGTAGGGAAGTTATGGGATTGAGGCAAACCTTTTCTAGTTTGATTCCTCATCTTTGAAGAGCTCCTTCTGGATCTTTTAATTGAAGTTCCCTGTGGTGAAGCAAGATAAGTCTCCAGGTGCTTCTTCATTGCAGGTCAAAGGTCAGGTTAAACACCACCACTCTGATGACCACCTTCTTCCAGAAAACTGCTTCTGCCTGGAGCCTTGTTTTGATGCACCTTTTGGATCTAGGCTCCAGGATGTGGATCTGGAACATGGTGGGGTTGTAGGGCACCCCACTCGATTGTTGAAGCTCAGTGGTAGGGGTGCATTACTGGGTCCTGGTGTTCCAGAACCCTGGGGTGGTCTGGAACAGGCCTACCTGTGTGCTGTACATGGACCTGGGATCCTTGGTTGCAGGGACAAGCCCAGTATATCTGGATCTGGCAGGTATGCACTGGGGCTGGGTGATTCCCAGTGTTGTTCAATTTTATCTATTAACACAGAAAAAAAGAAAATTCTTATCTTTCCTAGCCTGTAGGTGACCTGTCACTTCTTTTTACATTATGTTGGTGAGATTGAGTCAAATGATCTTCCATGTATCCTTGAAGAGTGAGGAAACACAGTTTGGTTCCATGCCAAGGAAAATAAAATAGCGAACACATACTGTCATGCCTGCCACATGAGGACACTGTGCTGTATGTATATTAACTCATTTAACATCCACAAGAACACTGGAAGGTCTATGTTATTAACCTCACTTCTTAGATGAGAAAATAGAGATGAAGAAAGTTTAAATAAGCTGCCCATGATGCTCAGTTAATGAACTTGAGACCAAAATTCCAAGACATCATATCTTTAGTGGGTAAGGAAAATAAAATATTATAAATAAATATGCAAAATAAATCTGTAAGTGGACAAAGGACATGAAACAAAAAAATAGAGTCAGTAACTTGTTCATAAGAAATATTCAGTCTTCATAATAATTAAAGAACTTTAATAAAATTTAAGGGAGAAAGGTTTTTACCTATGAAATTAATAATAGCAACAAAAATTTAATGGTATACCTAATGCTAGCAAGAATATGATAGAAAAAACATTGTAAGAAGAGTGACCAGAATGTATTGTTTTATGGTGGTGGATTTATGACTGATTTTTTCACTATTTCATCTTTTTTTCACTTTTTAATTTTGTTTTCACTATTTTATCTTTAAAATGTATTCCATTTTAAAAACACAAGCATATGCATGAGCACGCATACAAACATACAGCCTGTGACTGGTTTATAGAAAATATGAGATTGGGCTCTGCCAGGGCAAAGAATCTACAGTTAGCCCTCATTGCAAGCAAAGGCTGTGTCCATGCAGGTGAACATAATAATTTAAATAAACTTGGAGGCACTCATGGTCCAAAAACTTTTACCGTCTCAAAATTTAAAAGGTACTTGATTCATAACCATGAAATTATGGATTCTGGATTATTTCCATTGACTTATGGACTCTGCCAACATTTTATGATCGCTCACAGAACTTGTATCTCATAAATTTATTTCTCTAAGGAAATATTGATTTTAACATTCATAAAGTTATTGGAAAATTAATAGAGTGAGAATATTATTACATAATTTTAAGGAGAAACTCCATGTATTATCTCATGTGTAATAATATTAGCCATGCAGAAAGCAATATAAAGAATAAATGGTTTAAAAGGATCAGAACCTGAAAAGGTAGGCACAGGGAATTAATGGGTGTGGGTATGGAGCATAGAGTGGAATGTTTCACAGGTCTCATGTTTCTGATCATTTGGGGAAATTAATTTTCAGTTTAGCTTCCAATTATCCAATTCAAAACTTAGTGCTTTCATCAGAAAAGAAGAGTCTGATCACTTCCATGCTCCATCACTGCAGCATGTCAGAGAACACAGTCTCAACATGCTTATATTTAAAGACAAGTCAATTCTTGTATTTTTTGTATTACAGAAAAAAAAAACTCATGAAAACCAATTGATGAAAATGTGTTCTTTTAAGAGAATTTTGAGAAATTACATTAGCAGAGTCCAAGAATAATCTATAAATAGTAAAAATGCCCTAACATAAGAAAGTGACCCAAACTAATGTAGTTTAGCATAAGACCAGATGAATATAATACAAGCAAAATAAAATTTAAAAAGATACAAAAGAAATCTTTAAACCTGGAAAAAAGAGAAATCTAGTGTGGTTAATTTTTAATCAGCCTAGCTCAGAGTGATCACCAGATAACTTGATATAATATTTAAAGTACCTAGAATATTTTCTAGCATATGGCAAACTCTCAATATTAATGTTCTTGGCTACTAAAGCAAATAATCAGTTATATCCAGTAAATATCCTTCTTCACTAGAACAACTCCAAGTCCATTTGAACTATACTATATAAGGCATCTTTATTGAATGTGGAAACTTTTCTCTGAGACTGCAAATGATAGATCCATTTTCTTAAAGTCTAAAATTTGCAATAAAACCAGGGATATTTTCATTTTCTTTTTATCTCATCTAGTTTACAATCACACTATTTGAACTTTTGTTTTCCTTCCTCAATTCTTAACATGTTAATATAAAATGTTGCTTAAAGAAGATGTTTTCATTTTTGTTTTGCCAGCAGGGTTTTCAAAATGATCAGAACCTTCCACTGAGGACTATCTCTTAAATTCCTCATGCATGGGCAACCAGAGCACTGAGGTTTCATTAGTACCTTATCACTCATTATTATGCTTTCACAAACCTACTAGCACTTGTGCTTCCTCTTCTACCATTTTCATTTAACACAGGCTAGTTTCCTTGTCCTCACTTGTAGGTTCAACTGTATTTATCCTTAACCCTAAGAAGGGAGCATTAATTAATTACTATTCATTTTCCTTGATCTGTTTCATTCCTTAAGAAGGATATCGGACAGAACAACAGAGGGAGAATCAACATGTCAGCCAATTACACCCTCTGATCAACTGGGTTCTGACCCAGCTTAGGGCTGTCACCTAGAGTATTTGTTCCAGCCTTTGGTCCCAGATAATCAGATTTCCTATGTCATAATCTGTTTTAAGAAACCACTGATCAAACTCTTAGTGAAAAAAGAAAAATTTCACATTATTGAACTGATGAAAAGTATAATGCTTATAATTTTCTTGTGAGAAACATTTATCCAAAAGTTTCCCTGATTTCTATTGTAACCAAAGGAGTAAATAGAACCTGCTGATTGAATCCCACCAATGAAGTAGTAGATGCTCTCATTGTCAATCAAAAATGGCCAGAGTGCCTCCCTTGCCTTTGAAAACCAGACAACTTAGAACCTAGAGCATGTAATATACTTAACTTAGAAAATGGAAGAAAGCAGGGGTATGAAACTAGTGAGGCACTATCTGAACGTAAAGTAATATTTGGTTATTTTTGGACTATGTGACTTATTCAAATTTTCCCATTTTAAGAATTATAAGTCTCTGTAACACAGATAGATTTTTCTAATACTTACCAGCTCTGTCAGCTTTCCTAAATAATATTGGCCATTTTTTGTGGACATCTTTATTGTGGTAAAATATAATTAACATTAAATTTTCACTTTTTACCATTTTTTTAAGTATACAACTCATTGGCATTAATTATATTCACAATGTTATAGATTTAGACCATCTGTTTTCCAAATTTTTTCATCTCCCAATCATACTCTTCCCATTAAGCAATAGCTCTTCATTTCCTTTCTCCTTAGCCTTTGGTAACCTATATACTACTTTTTGTCTCTTTAGAATTGCCTACTATAGATATTTTATAAACATGAAAGCATACAAAATTGTACTTCCATGTCTTTTTTATTTCATGTAGCATGTTTCCGAGCTTCATTCATATTGTAGCATGTATGAGAACTTTATTCCTTGTTATAGCCAAATAATATTGCTCTGTGAGTGTGTGTGCAGTTTGCTTATCCATTCAACTGTTGATGGATGCTTGAGTTATACACCTTTGGATACTGTGAGTATTACTGCTATGTACTTAGACCTACAAGTATCTGTTTTAGTTCCTGTTTTCAGTTCTTTTGGGAATATACTTAGGGACTAGGAGTGAAATCATCTGATCAAGCAGTTTTTCTGTGTGAAGTTCTTTGAGGAAACTCCAACTCATTTTCATAGAAGCTGTACTACTTTATATTCTCAAAAGCAATGTGGAAGAGTTCCTATTTCTTCATATCCTTGCCAACTTATTTGTTGGGATGTGTGTATGTGTGTATATTTTATAACTATTCTAGTAGATGTGAAGTGGTATTTTGTGATTTTATTTTCACTTTCCTAATGGCTAATAATATTGGGCAGCTTTTCATGTGTTTATTGATCACTTGTATATGTTCTTTGGAGAAACGGTTAAGTCCATTACTCTTTTTTTTAAAAAAAGAGAGATGGGCAGTGAGAGAGAGAGAGAGAGAGAATCAATTTTATTTTAGTTTTTTATGTGACTTTCATTGCTACGACACTTTGTTGTGTATGTGGTGCTGGGGTTTAAACCTACATCCTTGTGTATGCCAAGCAAGGGCCATAACCGCTGAGCCACCACTCCAGCCCCCTTTGCCCATTTTTAAATTAGGTTGTATGTCTTTTTGATGTTGAGTTATAACTAGTATGCTCTTTTTGTATTCCACATATTAAACAATTATCAGATATAAGATTAAATATTTGATCAGATATCTCCCATTCCAAAGGGGTTTTTTTCACTTTCTTCATAAAATCCTTTGAGTCATCAAAGAGTTTAAGTTTGAAGTCCAATTTATTTTTTTCTTTCATTGCCCATGTCTTATGTGTTATATCCAAAAATCCATTGTGAATCCAAGGTCATGAAGATTTATCCTTACGTTTTCTTCTAAGAGTTTTACAGTTCTAATTCTTATATTTAAATTGTTGATCTGTTTATTATTTTTTGTATATGGTATGAGGTAAGGATCCAACTGCATTTTTGTGCATATAGAAATCCAATTGTCCCAGCCCCAACTGACTCGATTCCCTTGGACTTGATACTCATTTAAAAAACTAATTGGCCATGGATGTTTGAGTTTATTTTTAGGTTCTCAATTCTATTCCACGAGTGTGTGTATATATATATATGTATATACCATATGTACATATAGAGAGAGAGTATTCCATGAATCGTCTTTATGCCAGTCTCACACTATTTTTTTAAGAGAAAGGGACAGTGAAAGAGAGAGAAAGAATCCATTTTTATTTAGTTTTTCATGTGGCCTTTATTACTCGAACACTTGGTTGCATACATGGTACTGGGGTTTGAACCTGCATACTCACACATGCCAGGGAAACACCATAACTACTGAGTCACTGCTTCAGCCTGTTTTACATTGTTTTGACTACCCATAGTTTTCAATCAGAAATTTAAAATTTAAAATTTTTATTGGTGCATTCAAGTTGTATGTAATAATGGAATTTGTTATATATTCATATATGCACACAATGTAATGATATAACTTAGCTAATATCACCCTCCCAGCATTCTTCCCTCCCTCCTCCCATCCCCTGGTCCCTTACTTCTGCTAATTGATCATCCTTTGAAATTTATTGTGTGGGAATTGTTTGGTTTTTTAGGGGTGCAAAATTCAATTTTAAATTTTTTTAATTAGAAAATGTGAGTACTATGAAAGTGTTTTTTTCTATTCAGTGCCCCATGTAATTCCATATGAATTGTGTAAGTTCAGACACGGGTGACCAAAAAGGAGTCAGACCTAAAAGTGGCAAAGCATTATTGGGAATCGCTATCGGGGGAGGTTCACTGGTCCACCAGAGTGAGGGGCCAGATAAGATGGGTGGCCCCTGCTGGATGGCACTTTTATAATCCAGGATAGGCAGGGGAGGGCTTGAGGGTTGGCCAGTGTGCAGCTGGCAGGAGTCTGAGAAGGAGGAAGCAGATGGAGATGCTGAGGAGTAGGTGGACACTCTGAGTTGCCCTGGCGGCTTGGGCTGCCTGATGCCCTGCCCCCATCCAGCCACCTGAAACAGATCTAACATCCCAACCTTTTTGGTGATAAAGGGCATAGATTTTCATCTGGCTAATTCCTGCCATTTATAGTGCATCATAGGGGAAGAGAAGGTTCAGGTGTTGGTTCAGTAGGGAGGCAGCTATAAGAGAGCAAAAGCATTTGGTTGTATGTTACTCTAGCAACCTTGTTCATGCGCCTTCAGGTGAACCTGAAGAGAGAGGGAACAATCATTAGAAAGTCCTATCACAATATGGGAGTAAGGATAGGGGTCAGCCAGGTGACAAGAGTGGAGTTTAGCCATCCTGGCCAAGGGTCATTTAATTGCTGCTGCTTAAGCCTTTCACTCAGACGTCTGAAAGTTTTGACATTCTTCTCAACCAGCCCAGTTTCATTGATGTAGTAGCAGCATTCCTCTTTTAGGAATAGACATGTTCCACCTTTGTCAGCTGTCAGAAGATCTAGTGCTCAGCGGTTCTGCAAAGTAACTTGGGCAATAGATGTCATTTGTCTTTGTAGGGAGGCCAGGGAGGCAGCAGATGCCTCTACTGCCTCTTGAAGTTGCTGTTCTAGTTTCTGGGTAGCATTGACTCCATAACCATATCCTCCTGCCCCCATCCTGGAGGCAGTAAGTGAGGAAGCTAGCGAGAGTCCAACCACCACTGGTAGGAAAATGGCCTGCTTTGCCATAGGAAGGGGATTCTGAGTAAACCAGATTAATTCAGCTTCATTATATAGTGTCAGCTGAGAAACTAAGGCAGAGGGCACACAGAAAGCAAAGGGCATATTGGAACTCAAGTTTTTTGTCAGGGTGCCATTACACCAGAAAAAGAATCCTGGAGGAGCAAACACTGAAGAAGAGACCTGTATGGTTTGGTTGCAAGGTACTGGAATAGAGGAAGTGTACCAGTAAGAAAAGTTCTTTGAGGAGTTGTGAAAAAGGGAACCTCCTCCAAGGGTGGAGAGGGGATCCCTAAAGGTTTTGAGGAAGTGTTAAGGGGAACACTAATAGGAATGGCGATTAGGGGAGTATGGTCCAAACCTGCACAGAGAAACCAGTCTGTGATGTTGTTAACCCTGGGCAAATTGAGAAATTGAAGACCTATGTCAGGGTAAGCCATGAGAAAGGATTGACATTAGGATTAGTAGCTTCGTCAAGCTGGCAAAGGATCTCCTTTTCCTGCCCTTAAATGATCACATGAATTTGAGGAACCACCTGAGTATAAATTCTCCAGATTCTAAGCGAATCCATGGGAAGCTTGGCCCCTGGCTATGTTATGACTTTGGAAACATTAGCAAAGTTGTTAGAAACACAGCATTTAGCTTTTAAAATAGCTTATGTGTCCTTGGGCTGTAATCCCATGTGATTCTGTAAAACTGTTTACGTTTTAGTGTTAACTTCTACCTGGTAGAGATATTTTCTTTGGCTGTGTAAACTCCCAGTTTTATTTACCTTTGAGAGAATTGATAAGCATGCATCTCAAGTAATGTTTAAAAACAGCCATTGTTTCTCTTGCTAAATGTCCATGTAGGACTAAGCTTTGGTTATACTCTAATGCCAGGTGTTTCAGACCAACTTGATCAAAAGTGATCTTGTTCCTATCTTTTGCTAAAAGTCAGCTGAGATTTGCCAGGGTCATTCTTGGGGAACTTGTGAAAGGCTTCTATAAGTTGTGCCATATGCCAGGGTAGATCAGAGTCTTGCCAATCACACGTGGTTTCACTTGGAAGCATCTGGGACATTGCCCATGAATGATCTTCCTCTTTGCAGTTTCCACTGGTTGGCTTTCTGTTCTCTAGGGTCACTTGATCCCTTTGATTGGGAGGTCACGTTACCAGAGTTGCCAACCCTGTAGAGAAGTCCCATTGTCCCCTGAGTTTTGCTGACCAAATAGGGCAAGGGCCAAAATATTGACTATTTTCCTTAACCCTTTAACTATCTTAACTTTGGACTCTTTGATTTGATATTAAACATCCAGCAGGCCAGTTTCACCGGTCTTAAAGAGGAAATACTATGTTACAGCTTTATAGTTACCCTTTTTGTATATTTAGAATCAATAACAGTGCTTGAAATTAGTAGAATATCTTATCTGCCCTGTAGGTGATGGCATCTTAACTCAGGTTTTTCTGTTAAAAGTAGTACTTCTGCAAAACACTAATAAGCAGCAGTTTTAAAGTTTCATAAGGAAAACACAAAACGGAATTCGCAAGAGTAAATAAAGTTAATTCTACTTTGGAACCATAAGGTGAGAGGCTGAGTCTTAGCTTAGGCAAGGTAGAGCTATTAACAAACATTAAGTGTTTTATTTTTGAAGCTGATCTTTGCCTCTTAAATATATTTTACAAAGTTCTCATGTTTTATCTCTAGAGTCTATCTGAATATACACTTAGGAAACTAGTAATGATCAGAAAAAGACTTTCAGTCAAAGAAAAAAGATAGAAGTCAGGCTTTTAAATGGCAATGTGGCCCTTCTATGTCAGATACAATATATATAAGTGAGCACTTATTGGTTACATAACTTGCATAAGATTTAGACAAAGCTTGAACACTTGTTCACCATAAGAGAAATATTAAGCAGTTTTAACTGATTGTGCCAATTATGTTCAACTTCATAACACACGAGCTTTTGAGATTTACCTTCCACAAGCCTTGTGAAACTTACTTACTTTCTTCATTCATGAATATTTCTTTCTTTATCCAGAAATATTTCTTTTATTCTAATTTCCATATCAAAGTATATTTCTATGCTGATAGCCTTTTATATCTCTTTCCTACTTGTTGACCTTTTCTAAATTTGCATACTGACACAATCCTTATGAAACTTCCAATGTTCTCAATTACTTTTTAAAGATGAAATGCTTGCATACTACTTAAGTCAAAACAGTTTAAAAATACAAAATGAAATTGACAAGAAAAACAGAATCAGTGATCAAAGACTGATTTTATAAATGCAACGCATTAATGATAAAACCTCTATGCATTTAAAACAAATGAAAGCCAGGTTTAAAATGAATAAGGTTTAAAAGACAGCACTTGGTTAATTTGTCTGCCTTAAACTATGTAACACATAGACAAAAGTTTGAAAATTCAGTTCTCAGATGTACTGTATCTTTAGTCATACATGTCTAGAATTTCAACAATGATATCATGAAATAACAGTTGCTTATTTAATTGGTTGTAGAACAATCATTTAAGACTTTAAAACAGGTAACAGACATAAGAAATCATCTTGATAAGCATACCTATGTTTTAAGAAACCCTGTTGTTAAAGAATTAGACTTTGTCCTATTAGTATCTTTCCCAGTTGCTGATTCTTTCCAAAACTTACATTTGAAAGCAATTCCTAATTAGTCTTAAGGTGAAATAGTTTGTTTCACAGTACTAAAGTTGAAACAGGTGAAACTTTTGTACTCCTTGTATACCTGTTACACCTGTTAGAATTTTATACCTGTTAGAATTACACTTGTTAGAATTTTAACTCAGCAATTTTGCTTATAGTGAAGATTCAGAAACAAAACCTTAAATTTTTTCCATTTATCAACAACTTAAAACATTTAATAGACCCAAATGTATTGCCCTATAGAACTCAAGAAACCAAGAGCACCTGAACTTAGTTTGCAGCAGCAAATGTCTCTTAGCAAACATGCATAATGATTAATCCCATTTATGTTATCAGACAAGTACAGATAACCAGCATAAGCTGTTTCTCCCTGTTGAAGAAAAATTCCAGAAGCAATGAATGCTACATTTAACATTTAGAGAAACCAATATACTATCAATTGACCACATAGAAAAAAAAGTGTGGGCTAATAATTTCAAAGATATCTTCACTCCTGTTTAATCAATTTAAATTGAACCTCTCTAAATGTTTGAGTCACATGAGCAGAAAGTTATTTGGATTCTTTTTTTTTTTTAATTTAGTTTATGAGCACTCATTTAAGCCACTGTGGTACCATGTTGACACAATGTACAACACACATGTAAACAAACACAATACAGGTGTGCACACATACAGAAAACCAACAAAGATTTGGGAGAGGAGAGGATGAGAGTGAATATCCCAAAAATGACCTGAATATAAGGCATTTGTGACCATTTCCCTGACCGGTGACAGTAATTGTCCAAATCAGTGAGGATTTGAAAGTCAGAAGTTCTTTCTGGAGGCCATTTTGAGCTGTTATCTAAAGTGTACTGAGGCCAGGCCACAGTTAAGAGCTTCTTAGGGCGCAAGTCTTAAGAGAGTCCTAATTCAGTAAAATTAAGGTATAGACAGCCCAAGGGAGTCTTGGGGTCAAGGGAAGACTCAGCGTTTCCCATGGCCCTTCACTATTACTCAGGGGTGAATAGGAGCAGAAAGAGTGCCCCAAATTCTGGTTGTGTTCACCCGAGGAACAGCAAGTGGGGGGCTAGGGGGTGGGTTTGTGGCACCCACAACTTATGGACAGACTTCCCTAACAGAGAGTGCAACCTAAAAGCCAATGGAAATGCAAAGGAACTTGCCCCATTTCTGTCCGCCTGGATGAAGGGAAGCAAAGTGGTACAGGAGCTTTCTGGTTCATCTGTGGGAGAGAGTGGACCTCAACCCTGAAAACCCTCCTGGGTTTTGGCACCAAATGTAAGATCAGACGCGGGTGACCAAAAAGGAGTCAGACCTAAAAGTGGCAAAGCTTTATTGGGAATCGGCTCTTGGGTAAGGTTCAGTGGTCCACCAGAGTGAGGGGCCGGAGAAGTGGCACATGGCTCCTGCTGGGCAGAGCTTATGTAACCCAGGATAGGCAGGAAAGGGCTTGAGGGTTGGCCAGTGTGCAGCTGGTGGGAGTTTGAGAAGGAGGAAGCTGACCGAGAGGCTGAGGAGTAGGAGGAGACTCTGAGGAGCCAGTGGGGCACAGGCTGCCTGATTCCCTGCCCCCATCCAGCCACCTGAAACCTACTTAGCAAATTTCAAGATTGGTTTTCCCATTTCTGAAGTTGAAAAGACTATTAAAATGCTGTTGCGAATTGTTTTGAATCTGCAAATACCATTGAGTAGTGGTACTATCTTAACAATCTTGGTTTTTTTAAAGAACATTTTTTTCATTTAGATCTTTTTTAAATTTCTTTCAGAAATGCTTTATAGTTGCCAGTGCATACATTTTTTCACTTCCTTGGTTAAATACATATCTTGGTCTTTTATTCTTTTAGATGTTGTTGTAAATGGAATGGATATCTTAATTTCCTTTCGAGATTGTTCATAAAAGCATATGATTCTCAAGAGATGATTTCTGCAACATTGCTGAATGTATGTATTAGTTGTAATAGCTGTTTTTATATTTTTTGGAATCTTCTGTACGTTGGATCAGTGTCAGATGGATAGACATAATTTTGCTTCTTTCCTTCCAATTTGGATGCTTGTATTTCTCCTTCTTGTCTAATTGCTTTGGATAGAACTTTCAGAACAATGTTAAGTAGTAGGTATGAAGGTGGGCACCATTTCTTGTTTTATTCCTGATTTTGCAGGAGGGAGGGGAGATTTCAGTCTTTCACCACTGACTATGATGTTAGTTGTGGATTCTTCTTAATGTTGATGTAGTTCCCTTCTATTCCTGATTTTCTGTGCATTTTTATGCTAAAATAGTGTTGGATATTATAATGTCGAATAGGAAATAACACTTTGTTTGGCCTCTGGGTCTCTTACATTACTGAAATTTTTGTCATTGCTAGCTAACAGAAATGAAAATCAAGTCTGGCCAGAAGATGGAATCACTACTAAAACTGAAAAGCTTACAGATAATCTTTACTAGACAGATTTGCTTCCTTATGAACTTTTACCTATGGATCCAGTCTTCATATCTGTTGTATTCCTTCACTTGGGACTGGGTCTTTTGACTCATCAAACATACTCTGCTCTCTAATCTCAATTCTGCCAACTAGATTAAAATTTTCTGCAGAGCCTCAGTTTCTACATTAAATGACTCCTTCCCACCACCACCATCTGTAGCTCCTTCATTATCTACCAAGTCTTAAATTAGTTTTTTGCTGTCTCATCATGCTCCCTGTCCCTCTACCCAAGGTTCTCTGAGATTCCCGGCAACTTAGTTGCTATTGTCACTCTGACTTTGACAGCCTATTGCACAGAATTCTCAATGTCATTTGTGCATAACCATTTTATACTCTCCTGGAATGATCCAAGGCTAAACCAGCTCTCTCAGAATTCCTTCAAAAGAACACTCAGTCCTCTGCACAAAATAGTCTACACTGAAGGTTTTGGGAGGTGGTTTGTGCTCATACACTGGTAGCAACAAAGTAGACTATCAGATATTGTTGTTCTTAAAAATTTCCCAGTTGGGGCTGGAGCAGTGGCTTGATGGTTATGTGCAAGTACACGGCATGCCCAAGTACACAGGTTCAAACCCCAGCACCCACATACACAACTAAGTGTTAGAGCAACAAAAGCCATGTGAAAAACTCAAAAATTGATTCTCCCTCTCTCTCTCTCTCTCTGTCACTGTCCTTTTCTTTTTAAAAAATAAATAAATAAATTTCCCTCAATCATTTGCTCCAGTTGAGAGTCCAATGTCCCACCATGCTGCCTATCCCCTCCTCACCCCCACAACCCCCAGCTCTCTCACTTCACTGCTTACTTCAGTATGCAGAAAAACTCAGCTCTTCTAAATCTGTTCTAAAGTAGATTCTGGAATCCTGTTGCAACAGATTCAGCTTTGTGCTGTGTCTTACCCTTCCTTCTTCCCTGCTTCCTTCCTCTGAGTGGAAAAACAAATAATACAGATGGCTTGCTCTCCTCATATACATTAGGCTAATTTCCTTCTTTGAAGAGGTAAAAGGCTATGGTCAGTATGAATTTTTAAAGAACAATTTCTCTCTCAATATAATTTGAATATCTAAATATCATATGCTAAAAGATGAAATATCACATGTAATAACCTAATCTAATAGTTCCCAACCTGTGTGCAGAGGTGCCCCAGGGTACCATAGTGAACTCTCTGGGAATAGTTTATACATTTTAGGGAAAAAGACACTATGGAATTACAAGCTCTAGGTGGTTCATAGTTTTAACATTAGATCATAATACATTCATTTGATGATTTCATATCTTTTCAAAGCTGAGTTTTCTGTGGTTGCTTTGAGTTTTAAAAAAGTATCATACTTAAAATCAAAGTGTAACAGCAAAGGAATAGGATAGCAGTAATCAATATGATTTCAAGGATTAAAAAGTTTTGGTGGGCTGCCTATGTGAAGTGGTAGAGTGCTTGCCTAGTGTGCACAACACCCCTAGTTCAATCCCAGCACTTATAGGGGAAAAAAATCATATATATATATATATATATATATATATATATATATAAAGTTTTGCAGTGGACAACAGTTGCGTGCATCCCATTAGTAATTTTGTTTAGGAATAAAATTAAACTAGCTTTGTTTTCAATTTATGTATATATTTTATAATATATAATTATACAATAATATATTTTTCAAAGGCTACTAAGCTATTAA
>PVKS010019057.1:0-39052 GCA_004027875.1 Aplodontia rufa
TCAGGACGTTCCCTTCTTCCTCTCACAACCTCCTTCAGGTGTGTGATGGACACATGTTCTTACTCGCCCCGCGTGTAAGGGTTCTGGAGAAGCCAAACAGCTTCCCATGGTTTCTAGTTATAAAGTCCACAGACAGACTGATTTCTCCAGACCCAGAGGACAGGGGATCCTCTTACTGCTGCTCTCCGGGGGCTCTGCCCTTGACAGAGAAGGTCCAGGGGGAAGCTGCTCCTGCCTGCGTGGAGCCTGGGGGGCCGCCGTGCGGGACGCAGGGGCCCAGGAAGCCGGCAGCAGCGTCCCGCAACCCCACATCGGCCGCACCTCTTCCTTCACCCGCTCTACTCCCGTCGCCCCACCGCCACGGCCTGGTCCTGGTCCCTTCCCAGTCTTCTGCCCCCTCCCCGAAGTCGTGTGTGTCCTTCACCGTCTTACGTGCAGCCACCAACCTCAGCCCTGAGAGTCCCGAGGCGGGACGAGGGTTGAGAAAGGTCTCAGACTTTCCGAACCCGTAGGCTCCCACTCCCTGCAGTATTTCTACCACGCGGTGTCCCGGCCCGGCCCCGAGGAGTCCCGCTTGAACGCCGTGGACCTATACGCAGTTCGTGAGCTTCGACAGCGACGCCCCGAGTCCGAGGATGGCGCCGCGGGCGCGGTGGATAGAACCGGAGACACTGCTAGTCCAAGACAGAGTACCAGGCTTTCCGAGTAAACTTGCCGACCTTGGTCGGCTACTGCAACGAGAGAGACGCCCCTGAGTTAGCCCGGCCCGGGGGGCGAGTCAGGACACCGCGTTCCCCTTGGACCGGCTGACCTTTGTGCTGGGAAAGCGGAGCGGGAAAGCTCTTCAAGGTCCCCGGTGCCAGAAGGAGCCTGCGGAGAATTACTCCGGGATCTTCCCAGCTTGTGGGCTCCGATCAACACAGCCCCTAGGGCGAGGGCGGGGAAAAACCGGCGGAGCTTATCCCGGAGACCCGGCTGATCTTGCTGGCCGGGATAGGGTCTCCTTCCATTCACGGGGTGTTTGGCGGTGACCTTGGACCGCAGCTTCCTCCGTGGATACGATCCCACTGTGAGGATCACTCCCTGAACGAGGACCTGCGCTGCTGGACCGCACTGGACTGTGATTACCCAGCACAAATGGGAAGCCAAGGGGGTGTGTAGAACACTACAGAGCCTATCTGGAGGGCACGAGCGTGGAGTGGCTGCTCAGATACCTGGAGAATGGGAAGGAGCCTCAGCACCGCAAAGGTACGTGCGGCCTCGCCAAGCGCCTCTACTGGTTTCCTCATTTGAGTTTGTGCCCTTATCTGGTATCCCACAAAAAGGGAGAAAAATGGGACCAACGCCAGGACCACCTTTCCCCCCATTGGTCTGGAGTAGAGGAATACTGCCTGTTTTCCAGAACCTAAAGAGCCCACCTTTCTCCCAGCAACATTTAAGGGATGCAGTCTTCAGGGATGGAGAGGGAGACCATTCCTGAAATAAGTGATCACCTGTGTGTGTGGGTTTTTGTTGTTGTTGTTGTTGTTGTTTTGTTTTTCAGAGAGAGAGAGAGAGAAACTATTTTATTTAGTTTTTCATGTGGCTTTTGTTGCTCCGGGACTTTGTTGCGTACAGTGGTGCTGGGGTTTGAACTCGTACTCGGGCATGCTGGGCAAGCACCTTAACTGCTGGGCAAGCACCTTAACCACTGAGTCACCACTCGAGCCCCTGTTTCCTTTGACCCTGGCAGTGCCCGGATTTTTATTTATTTATTTATTTATTTATTTATTTATTTATTTATTTATTTTTCCTCTCAGTCTGTTCTCCATCTCTACAGGTTTGACTCTAGATTTTCTGAATTACTGGGCCTTTATCCAGGTCAGGATCAGAAAACCTTTTCTGCTTCTCAGAAACGTGGGGCTTCTGCCCTGATTCTAGAATTTTCCAAGGAATAGATTATCCCTGATCCCAGGCTGTGTGGATTTTGCTCTCTAAGCCCCCATCCTTATCAGGATGGTCAGATAAGCAATGCTTAAGTGGTCCATGGGAGGTAATAGAAGGTTGTGAATTTTCTGGTTCTTTCCCTCAGAACTCCCAAGACACACATGACCCATGCAGTGAAGGGAACATCATCTTGAGGTGCTGGGCCCTGGGCTTCTAACCTGCAGAGATCACCCTGACCTGGCAGCGGGATGGGGAGGATCAGATCCAGGACATGGAGCTTGTGGACATCAGGCCTGCAGGAAATGGAACCTTCCAGAAGTGAGCAACTGTGTTGGTGCCTTCACAAAAGGAGCAGAGATACACATGGCCATGTGCAACATAGGGGACTGCCCAAGCCCCTGACCCTGAGAAGGGGTAAAGAGGGGGATGTCAGGTGGAGGAGGCACAGTGCCCACCAAAGTTCTGTCTGATAAAGTCCAGACTTGGGGATGGGCTAGGCAAAGCCAGTCCTGGAGATTGCCAAAACCATCCCTTCTAGGAATTGGCTGTGTTCTAGTAATTATATATATTATGAATTTACTCAAACTGGAAACTCTCAGATCGTTGTAAGAATTCCATTGCTCAAACAACTGTTGCGGAATGTTGAGAAGAGTGCTTGTAATAATACATACAGAAATCATGGAAAATGAAGCTATGCTGACTTTAATACAAAACTGGAAATAGAAAGCAATTTAATTAGAACTAAGGAACAAAGAAACAATATACGTAAAACATCTACAGAAAGACATGTTTACCTTTCCTGGCTTAGGGGATTGAGTTTTAACTTCTTAGTAGTAAATAAGACATGTTTACCCTTTTTGTCTTTTTTTTTTTTTTAAGAGAGAAATAACTTTATTTAGATTTTCACATGGCCTTAGTTGCTCCAACACTCAGTTGTGTACGTGGTGCTGGGGTTTGAACCCGGGTCCTCGTGCTTGCCAGGCAAGCGCCAAAAGCGCTGAGCCTCCGCTCCAGTCCCAACCATTTTTGTCTTTGTTGAAGTTAGGCTTTAACCTTTAGCCCATAGGTTAGGATGCACAGATATTTTATAGGATTAACATTTATAGGATCTAAGATAGCTATAGAATATTTGGTAAGGTTACAATAACAAAATAGTTTTAGGTTAGTAGTTAATAGGGTATAGGAGTTACAATAGCCTATAACATAGTCTAGCTAAATAAGAAACTTTTCATTTATGCTAAGATAGGGCTTCTAGAATAAGGTAGTGCAGTGACCCTTAGATGCTTCTCTAATCTAATGAGCAAATGGTTTGTAGAAATCTCTGGAGGAATTTAGGGAGACAGAATTTGGGAAAGTGTTTGGTGTCCGTCTTTTGTTAAAGCAGGTTTAAAGAATATGGTAAATGTGGTAGGGAGGTTAAGGCCATGAATTGTACTAATGGCTAATGCTTTACGCATTTTTATGTCTGGTGCTCTGAAACAGTTTAAACTAAATAGTTACATATGGTTATTATGGGGGGGAGCTCAAGAACATGAATTGTACCAGTGGTTGATGCTTTAAAGATTACTGTGAAACTGAAAAGATGATTGTACAATGAAGCAGATAATGAAAGTCTTGTTTGTGCACCTGTATAAAAATGCTCAACAATAAAGAACAGACAGCATTTTGCTCAAGCAGGGAACTGTGTCTGCTTGCAACTTGCTCCAGAGGTTCAGGTTGTTCCTCCGTGCGGACTCCACTCTTACTTCAAGGACCCAAGACTTCAGCTGGGGCTCCCCCCCGCCCCCCCACCCACAGTCAGGAAAGCAGGAACTGTTCTGGAGTCCCTCAGCAGGGTCAGGGCTTAGGGCCCCAGCTCTGCCTTCCCAGAGTGGCCTCCTCAGCCCACCATTTCCATCATGGAAATCACTGTTGGCCTGGCTTTCCTTGGAGCTATGATCACCAGAGCTGTGGTTGCTGGAATGGTGGTTGGCCTTTTCCAAAATAAAATAAGTTCCAGTATCATATGAGGAGGAAGAAGAACACAGGGAAGGGATGGGGTGCCTGAGTTTTTCTGTCCCCTTGGGAGATTTTAAGCCCCAGATGGAAATTGCCCATATCCTCTCTTGCGATGAAGCAACAACTACACATGCATGCTGACCCAAATCCGGGACCCTGTGTACTAACACTAATTCTTTTTTTGTTTTGTTTTGTTTGGTTTTTTTAAGAGAGGGGAAGAAAGAGTTGATTTTATGTATTTTTTTTCATCTGGACTTTGTTTCTCCAAAGTTTAGTTAAGTATGTGGTGCTGGAGTTTGAACCTGGCTCTTGGGCATGCCAGACAAGTGCTCCAACCCCTGAGCTACCATTCCAGCCCCTAACTAACACTAGTTCTTTGTAAAGTACATGTGAAAATGAAGGACAAATATTTCACGTTGTGATTCTGGGGATGCAGACCTCATTTTCAGCAGTTGTAGGTCAGAGAAGTTGCAGACCTCCAAAAGGGCACTTAGTCCTCTTCCTATAGATTTCCTTTCTTCATGTTTCCTCATCCTGTTCCAGGAATACAGTCACAGTTCTGGAAACTTCCCTGGTGTCAAAGTGGTGAGTTCCTCTAGGACTTTATGGCCCTGTTTCTTCCTTCATCATTTTCTTACAGGTAAAGGATGTACTTATATTAGATAACTTCTCCAGGAATTTATTTTATTTTATTTTAGTTTTTTTTTTTTCAGGGCTGAGGACCAAATTCAGGGTCTTGCGCATTCTAGGCAAGCACTCTGCTACTGAGCTAAATTCCCAACCCTTTTTTTTTTTTTTTTTTTTTTGGAGAGAGGACTGAGAGAAAGAGAACTGATTGTATTTAGTTTTTTCATGTGGCTTTCTTGCTTGGACACTTCATTGTGTATGTGGTGCTGGGGTTTGAAACTGCATCTTAACTGTATGCCAGGCAAAGCACCATTAACAGCTGAGCCACTGCTGCAGCCCCAGGAATTGATTTTCATCATTCTGTTTCCACCTCTTGTCCACATGTCGCAGCACCTGAACTATCATCCCACATTAGAGGAATTCCACACTTAAGAGTTTGCATAGGAGGCAGAGACCAAGCCCACAAAAGGAAGACTCACTTTCCCAAACATTCCTGCAGGGGTACACAGCATGAGGCGCCAGCTCTGCCAGTTAAATGACTACATGCAAGTCTTTGACTTGCACAGGGTGATAAGAAGCTGGAAACATCATAGAATGCAGTTTGCCAAGGGTAACATTGCCATATCCAGTTTCCAGGAGCAACAGGGAAGCAGTCTCAGCCATGGTGTCAATGCCAGGGTGTCAGTGCTAGCAGTACCATCTGTGCTCAGCCTCAGGGATGGTGGATCCTACATGACACCTGATGAAGAGTGGGATTGTGGATTCTGTTTCTAGCTGTGTAACCTCACGTTTGTTTCTTTGGCTTTTTCCAAAATAAAATAAGCTCCAATATCATTATAAAAGTTCCTTTATATTTAAATTACAAGAATTTGGATTTCATTGTACCAAGGAATAAGTCTAGGGAAGTTTCCAATGGCAAACATTCAAAGATTTTTGTTATATGAATTGGTCCCTAAATCTTCCATCTGGCTATACCCCATGGTAGAGAAAATAATTTTCATTTTTCAACATGACATTTCATGACTGATGATGTATGTCCTTCCTTTTCCTTATCAGGGAAAAACACACTTTTAATTGTAGAGCTTTTTCCTACCTTCCATGCTGGAGATTGAATCTGAGGCCTCATTCATGCTAGGTAAATGATCTACCACTGAACTACATCTCTTAGCCCCGTTAAATGTGGTTTTAAGACACTTCCCTGCCTTGGATACTACTCTGATCACTAACATCAGCAGTCCCAAATCTCATTCCAAAATATTCAGCCCTTTCTTCTGACCAACCATCTTACATTGTTGAACGTGGAGCCCAGGAATCTCTTATCTAACAAGATATGAGACCGATGCATATGTTGGGATTCCTGGTCTACATTCTTGATGCTTTAAATTAAGTATGTTCTGAAAATCAGCAGCATCAGTACCAACCTTGTTATAAACACAGAATCTCATGCTCTACATCAGACCTTTGGAATCTTAGTGACATATCCAGGTGACTCTTGTGCACAAGAAAAGGTCTGGTTATGTGTCTTTTAGATACAGCCCCAGAACTGTGCAGTGTATTCCTGCTATGTGGTCTGATGAGATTCCTTAGCATTGGAGAGTCTAGGGTTCAGTTCTTGTTACCTTTCTCTTCTACAGTCAATCGCTCCCTTGATCATTTTATTCTCAAGGTTTTAAATATCATTTATTCAACATCACATGACAAATCTATTTTTCAGCCCATACATTTCTCTGGAGTGTCTACAAACTTATCTGTCCAATTGCTCACCTGACTGCTTCATTTTTATTCCTAATGGACACCTGAGATTCAGCATCTCCTATATGCCAGTGCCTGTGACACCCGCTCCTTAAATATGCTCCTTTATTTGTCTTCCCCATCTCTGCTAACAGCAGCTCCATCCGTCCACTTTCATGGTTAGAAATTTTTAAGTGTCCTCCTTACTCTTTCTTAATACTCCAGATTTAATTCACCAGGAAATATTGTAAAGTCCATATTCAACATAAATCAATTATCCTTACTTGCCCCTTGCCTCTTTATTTAGTTCTCAGCACAGAAACTATAATGATTTTTGTTTTGGTATCAGGGATTGAACCCAGGTACACTTATCACTGAGCCATATCCCCAGCCATCTCAAAATTTAAAAAAAAATTTTTTTTTTTTAGAGAGGGACAGTGAGAGAGAGAGAGAGAGAGAGAGAGAATCAGTTTTATTTAGTTTTTAATATAGCTTTCATTGCTCCAACACTTGGTTGTGTATGTGGTGCTGGGGTTTGAACTCACATCCTCATGCATGCCAGGCAAGCGCTGTAATTACTGAGCCATCACTCTAGCCCCTTATGTTTTTAATTTTGTAATTGTGAGATAGGGTCTTGCTAAGTTGCTTAGGGCCTCACTTAGTTGCTGAGGCTGGTCTGAATTTGCAATCCACCTGTCTTAGCCTCCTGAGTAGTTGGGATTACAGGCATGCACCATGGTGCCCTACCATAATCTTTTATTCATTTTTATTTTATTTTTTTAAGCAAGAGAGGGACGGTGAGAGAGAGAGAGAAGCAATTTTTATTTAGTTTTTCATGTGCCTTTCGTTGCTCTGACACTTTGTTGTGTATGTGGTGCTGGGGTTTGAATCCAGGTCTTCATGCATGCCAGACAAGCACTATAACTGTTGAGCCACCACTCCAGCCCCTGCCGTAATCTTCATAAAAGAGAAGTTTTACCATGTCCCTCTCTTTTGTTTAGTAATGTCTAGTATCCTCCAGGCCTTACAGGATCTGGCTGTACCCCTGACCTTGTCATGCTTCTCTGATCCAGGCACACTGGCATCCTCACTCAGAACTCACAGACATGCTGAAGCCTTGGTGCCTTTGCACTGGAGGCTCCCCCTGGCCAGAAAGAACTTGCCCCAGAGGGCCTCTTGGATAATTCCTCATTTCCTTCAAACTTGCCTCAAAAGTTACCTTAGGGGGCTGGAGCGGTGGCTCAGCGGTTTAGGTGCTTGCTGGCAAGCACGAGGACCCTGGTTCAAACCCCAGCACCACGTACACAACTAAGTGTTGGAGCAACGAAGGCCATGTGAAACACTAAATAAAGTTGTTTCTCTCTTTCTCTCTCTCTCTCTCACTGTCCCTCTTTCTTAAAAAAAAAAAAAAAAAGTTACCTTAGGGGGCTGGAGCGGTGGCTCGGCGGTTGTGGCGCTTGCCCGACATGTGCAGGTACGCGGGTTCAAACCCCAGTACCACGTATACAACTAAGTGTCAGAGCAACAAAAAGCCATGTAAAAAACTCTATGAAAATTGATTCTGTCCTTCTCTCTCTCTCTCTCTCCTCTCTTTAAAAAAAAAAAGGTTACCTTAGAAAGGCCCATTCTGACCACCCAAATTAAAATAGTCCCCTCACCACATCCCCACACCTGGGAGCAGCTGCTATCCCATACCACTTTCCTTCTAATGTAAACTCTATTTATTCTGCATACAATATATAATCTGCTTCTTCTCTAGAATGCAAGCTCCAAATGACTGGCAAGTTTTGTGAGTTTTTAATTCACTTGTCTTCCTGAAATGCAAAGAGTGAGTGCCATGTAGCCAATATTAAAAAAAATGTTAGCTGAATGCTTGGTATAGAGCTGTTGCACAGACAGCATCTTTGTTAGTGGAGCCTGAGGCCAAAGACTGCTGTGTGGTAACTGCAGGACAAAGTCCTCTCACACTGACATCAGGGCTGCTTGGGCTTTTCTCACAAATGAGGTTTGGTTGGTTAAACAAGTGTCTGACAAATGATATCTTTCCACTCATTCCCTCAATAATCTATTTTGAGGTGCAGCTTTTCTCTATACCATTTCATACTCACCAAAGAAATAAGAATGGTATTTTGGGGTAGTGAAATAATTATTCAAAACTGCTTCTGTCTTGCTAGGGTTAAAAGATCTTATAAGACTTCAGAGAAGGCTGGGTGCAGTGGTGCACAACTGTAATACCACTGACTTGGGAGCCTGAGGTAGGAGGATTGCAAGTTCAAGGACAGTCTTTTTTTTTTTTTGTAGAGAAGGACAGTGAGAGAGAGAGAGAGAGAGAGAAAGAATCAATTTTTATTGAGTTTTTCACATGGCTTTCGTTGCTCTGACACTCAGTTGCATACGTGGGTGCTGCGGTTTGAACCCGTGTACTTGCGCATGGCAGGCAAGCGCCGTAACCGCTGAGCCACCCCTCCAGCCCCTCAAGGACAGTCTTAACAACTTAGCAAGATCCCGTCTTAAAAAACAAACAAACAAAAACAAAAACCCCAAAGGTCTGGGAATACAGTGTAGTAGTAAAGTGTCCCTGGGCTCAATCCTTTATTTTTTTTTTATTTTGTTTTATTTTTAAAATCAAGTTCAGGGCAAGCCTGGGCAATTCAATCAGACCTAGTCTCAAAAAATAAAGGCAGCTGGAGAGCTGGCTCAGTAGTTGGAGTGCTTGCCTGGCATGCATGAGGACCTGGGTTGGACCTTAGCACCATATACATAACTGAGTGTTGGAAAAACAAAGGCCAGATGAAAAACTAAAAGTTTTGATTCTCTCTCTTGCTCTCTTTTTCTCCCTTTCTTAAAAAAATAAAAATAAAAATAAAAAAGGTCTGGGGATGTAGCTTAGTGGTAGTGTACCTCTGGGCTATCCCCAGTATTATAAAACAAACAAAAATATTTCTAGTATTGGGGATTGAACCTGGGGGAACTGTACTACTGAGCTACATCCCCAGATCTTTTAAAATTTTATTTTTAGACAGGGTCTTGCTAAGTTGCAAAGGCTAGCCTCAAACTTGTGATCCTTCTGACTCAGCCTCCTGAATAGCTGAGATTAAAGGTTTGTGTCATGTACCTGGCTTATATTAATCTTTACATTTATTTTTACATGTACATATTTCTAGGGAGAGTATCCATAACATTTATCAGCTTTTATATAACTCCCCCACAAAAATCTAAAAAACCATCCTAGTTTATAACAGTTACTCAATCTCTAGGCATGAACAGCTGACAATCTGTTTTAGGTAGACCAAAGGCCAGGATATAAATGCTTATCACTGGGGCTGGAGAGGTGGCCCAGCAGTTGGAGTGCTTACCTGGCATGCATGAGGACCTGAGTTCAAACCCCAGCACCACATACACAACTAAGTGTTGGAGAAACGAAGGCTAGATGAAAAAATAAATAAGATTGATTCTCTTTCTCTCACTCTCTCTTTAAAATATAAATAAGTAAATACTTATTGTTTACTTAACTGTTGCCTTACCAAGGTAAAGTAGAGGCTTACTTGCTTTCTCTGTTTGTTGGCTTTTTGTCATTATGTAACCAAAATACCTGACAAGCTTAACTTTGAGGAGGAAAAGTTTGGTTTGGGCTCACAATTTCAGAGATTTCAGTCCATGGTTAGCTGACTCCATTGCTTTGGGCCTAAGGTGAAGCAGAACATTATGGTTGAAGGCATGTCCAGGGTCAGCTCATGGCTACCAGGAAGAGAGAGGGGTGGCGTAGATAGACCCTTCCAGAGCATACCCCCAGTGACTTACTTCCTTGAAATAGGCCTCTACCTCCCAGGAGTCAATTCAGCTACTGAAGGATTAATCTACTTTTTAATGGATTCTATTGATATCAGTGACCTAATCATTGACTAAAAGCCCCACATCTGAACCTTTTTGCATTGGGGACCATGCTTCTAATATATGAGCTTTTAGGGACATTCAAGTTCCAAACCCTACCAATTTCACTCTCAATTCTATTTGTATCTCCTTGGGGGCTGGTAACAAATAGTCCATTGACTGATACTGACCCATAAACTATACTTTGATTAGCATTGTTCTACATAGATTTGTAAATGTGCACCAACCCTGGTGTCAGGATAATAGCAGAAATTAATCATTAATGCAGATTCCATTTCAGTAATGTGGTAGGCTACTTTTTTGTTTTGTTTTTTGTTACCAAGAATTGAACCTACATTATTTTGACACAGGGTCTCACTAAGTTGCTTAGGGCCTTGCCAAGTTACAGAAGCTGGCTTTGAGCTTCCAATCCTTCTGCCTCAGCCTGCTGAGTTGCTGGAATTATAGAGCACATGCTACCATGCCTGGTGGTAGGCTAGATTTTAAGGTTGACTTTTCTACTGAAAACAACTAAAAATACTAGGTAACACATTAAAATTATTTAAAATCGTAGAATAATAAGCAGAAAGATAATCACTTAGACCAAAATATAAATGTGGGTAGGAATTTAGAAAAATTTGCTTTTATCTAAATGGATTTGCCAAATATACAAAAACTTTTTCTTGGGCTCACAAGCTGTAAGATAGAGGAGGCAGTACCTAGAGCTTGTTCACTTTGTTCATATGGGGAGTGTAATAGGGAAAGTTCCTTCACCCTGGAAAGTTCAGAAGACCAAAGATTCACTTCTTCAGAGTAAGAGTGAAAGTAAAAATCCATTTGATCTCCTCACACAAGAGTGTTCTAAGGAAATTTGCCTTTGAGCCAGCAAAAAGGGAGCAATGACCGTTCCTGAGAATTTGTAACCACTTTTCATCTGTCCTATAGATTTGTAGTCCAAAACTGCTTTATCATTGTGGGTCACATTAATCTGAAGTCATGGTTTTAGTTTGTAATTCTCCTGGATTGATAATGACCCAAAAATTGGAAGAAGGAAAAAACTACATCATTTTTGCCTACAACCTCCAAATTTGATATTTGGGTTCAAGTTACCAAAATATTTTACAATGCTAATACTTACATATTTTTAACAGCTTTCCCTCCAATTGCTTATAAAATGAAACTCCACTAAGCACATCTATCAAAGATTGCCTCCTCAGAATTAAATAGCACCAGTCTTCCTTGTTCCCTAAACAAAATATTATGTTTGATCAAGTACAAATGGACATTAAAGTTATCTTTAAGGGGAACCTCCCAATGACAGTGGGGCATGTGTGGAAGATACTAGAGGTAGGCTTTGCAATCATCTGAATTTTATTTATATTTTGCAGTACTACAGATTGAACCCAACTACACTTTACCACTGAGCCACACACCCCACCCCCAGTCCTTTTTATTTTTTTGAGTCAGGGGTTAAGTTGCTTAGTGGCTCCCTAAGTTGGTGATGCTGGCCCTGAACTTGTGATCCTCCCGCCTCTGCCTCCTGAGCTTTGATCACACCACCACACCCAGCAACCATCTGCACTTTAGATCTGGGTAGAGGTGGTTATTGTCAGAGATAGTATCGATATATAGATATATACAGATCCCTATAGATATTTTTGCCATTTTTAGCTCCAATCTATTTTCTGGTTGTGCTCTGGTTTGGATGAGTGTCCCTCAAAGGTCCATGTGTTATAGTCTTGATCCATAGCCCATTATGCTATTGAGAGGTGGAGGGGTGCTGAATGGGAGGTCTTATCATTGGGGTGTGCCTTTGAAGGGGACACTGGGGACCCTAACCCTTTTCTCTTTTGCCCTGACCATGAGGTGAATAATTTCACTATTTACTGTTGCCATGATGTACTGTCTCAACACAAGCTCCAATGATGGGGCTAATCATGGACTAGTCTCCAAAACTGAGAGCTAACAGGAACCCTTTTTCTCTGTAAGCTTACTATTGAACGTATTTGTTACAGTAATGGAAAGCTGACTAACAACTTGCTGCTTCTTTGAAAGGTTTAGTTGGGGGGCTGGAGCGGTGGCTCAGTGGTTTCGGCGCTTGCCTGGCAAGCACGAGGACCTGGGTTCAAACCCCAGCACCACATACACAACTGAGTGTTGGAGCAACTAAGGCCATGTGAAAAATTAAATAAAGTTGTTTCTCTCTTTCTCTGTCTCTCTCACTGTCCCTCTCTCTTTAAAAAAAAAAAAAAGTACTGTAAAGGTTGAAAGAGCTCAGCCTAATGCAAGATCCTTTAAAAAAAAAAAGAAAAAGGTTTAGTTGGATGAGATCCAGACTCATACTTATTTGTACCACTGCCTACACCCTTCATAATGTTTCCTAATTCATTTTCTTTTTTTATTTTTTGGTACTGGGGATTGAACCCAGGAGCAATTTATCACTGAGCTACATCCCTAGCCCTCTTTTAAAACTTTTGAGGTAAGGTTTTGCTAAGTTGCTGAGTCTAGACACAGTCTTGTGATCCTCCTGTCTGCTGAGTCATTTGGATTACAAGATATGTACCACTGCACCCTGTTCCTATTCTATTTTCATTTTTTTTAAAGAAGGACAGTGAGTGAGAGAGAAAGAGAGAGACAGAGAGAATCAATTGTTTTTCACATGGCTTTTGTTGGTCTGACACTTAGTTGTATACGTGGGTGCTGGGGTTTGAACCCCTATCTTGCGCTGTAACTGCCAAGCTACCACTCCAGCCCCATTTTCATTTTTTAAAAGCCCAACTTTTTATAATTCAACTTTCAAGCCTGTTTTAATGAAGAATTGATGCATTGGTGTGACTGTAAACACTGAACTTTGACTCAATGGGAGTTGTTTTTTTTTTTTTTTTTTAAGAAAGAGGGGACAGTGAGAGAGAGAGAAAGAGAGAAGCAATTTTTATTTAGTTTTTCTTGTGACCTTCATTCCTCAGACTCATCATTGTGTACGTGGTGCTGGGTGGGTTTCCAACTTTCATACTTGGGCATGACAAGCAAGCACCGTAACCGCTGAGCCACCACTCCAGCTCCTCAAATGGGAGCTTTTTAATGATGCTTTATGAATTTTTACTTCTTTTTACCCATCAGTCTTGTGCTTCTGTCACTTGCAATTCTTTGAATTAAACTGCATGCCATACAAGGCCCCATTTGCTCTGACCTTGACAATTCTTCAAGGTTTCCACTACGGTCCCTCCCTAATCCTTATCCTTTCAGGTCATTTGTACCTAGATCATCTTCTTTATCACCTATTTATCAAACTCTCCATCTTTCAGTTCAAAAAAGTGTCTGCTTCTCCAATGATTTCCCAAGAGCCTCTTTAGCTCCATTCTGAAGGGCTGAGCCATCCTCCATTATGTCTGTAGCACTTAGAACATATTTCTATTAACTTTTTTCTTCCTGCAATGTAATTACCTCTCTCTGCTGGATTGAGGACCAGGCCTTATTGCTCCTTATATTATTGGCATTAGTAGAGTATCTGCCTAATAAAATTCAATATATTTGGAATTATTAAATAAATGAGCTTTATATTTAAATAAATCATGTCTTTGCCTCTTAAGTAATGACTTGCCATAATCTCTATTATGTAGGTTTACCCCATATTCTACCTAACACAGTATTCTATGCCTAGATATTTCAAATGAGCCCATATAACAGACAAGCAGTTAGGAAAACCTAGACACTTTATTATGCAGCCTAAATTCCCCACTGTTTGCAGTTTTTCCTAGTTTAGTAACTTCCCTCTTTTATTCCACTTCTTCCTTTTGCATTATAAACCTGAACTATACCATTTCCTTGCCTCTGGTCGAAGCTCATAGAACAGTATGAAAACAGGGAAAGAACATGCTACTCGCAGTGGTACCAGTTACTCAGGAGGCTGAGGGAGAAGGATCACTTGAGCCCAGGAGTTGGAGACCAGCTTGGGCAACATAGTGGGACCAGCCTCAAAAATAAGAATATTAGGGGAAGACAATAAATTAAAAGGGCAATAATGGTTCATGATATTGTGTGGCATTTTATGCTTATAAATCACTTTTCCTATTTGTTTGTTTGGAGGGGTGTAGTGCCTCCCTACATCAAGAAAAGCACTCTACCACTGAACTATACCCATAGACCCTACAAAGCACTTTAATATCCCTTACCCCATCTGAGATAAGATTTTTTATTATTATTTTAACTGGGTCAAGATCCCTGTGGAACACGAAATCCTACGATAGCCCCACAGAGAAGAGCAAGGCACCCTGTTTCTGACACACTGTCATTCCCACTAAGATTTGCAGGGAGCTAAAACTTCTCCTTTTGGAGAAAAGTTAAGCTGGAAACCCCAATGGTCCTCATTTGCTTCTGCAGACAACAGCACAGGAGACTCCCAAAATTCTCAAAGGCTCCAAACAGAATTTAGAGAGTTGATTGTAATTCACATGAAATATAATATATATATAAATATATATATACATATATATTTTTATATATTATATATATATATTTTTTAAGAGAGGGGGATAGTGAGAGAGAAAGATTCAGTTTTATTTAGTTTTTCATGTGGCTTTCGTTACTCCAACACTTCGTTGTGTACATGGTGCTGGGGTTCGAATGTGTGTCCTCACACTTGCCAGGCAAACATCGGAACTGCCGAGCCACTGCTCCAGCCCCTCACATGGATATATTGCCACGGAGTAGGAGGCCATATTGTATACGCCCCCCAGTGACCTAAGCTGCTATGGCTTGGTGCCATTTTGAAACCAGACCCGCTGTTAAAGTGCATCTTTCCCTAATAGTCACAGCGTATTTCCTTTTTTTTTTTTTTAAGAGAGAGAAAGAGAATCAATTTTAGTTTTTCATGTGGCTTTCATTGCTCCAACACTTTGTTGTATATGTGGTGCTGGTGTTCGAAACCGCGCCCTTGTGCATACCAGGCAAGCGCTGTAACTGCTGAGTCACAGCTCCAGCTCCATGTACCTCCTTTCTTGAGACTTCACTGTTATCTCACCATGCTCACAATGGTGGTGGCAGCAATATGACCTCAGCTGCTCAGAGTGTAGGCCCACCAGAAAAACCAAGGCCCTGAATTCCAAACCCACAGTGTGTCCCATCCCAGGGGAACAGGCAGACTGGCACAGAAGGGAAGCAACACACAGCTGGTAACCTGCATGTACCTGCACTCAGACTAACAGCAAGCCAGGTATTGGCTCTATACCCCTACAGCCAGTTGATCCAACTGAGACAAAGGTACTTATGATTGATCTGACAGCCAGTCAGGGGGTAGGCCTTCCATCCTCTGTCTCTGAGAACCCAAAAAACAGTTGGCTAGCTCTCAGCACCTGTATGCCTGAATAAGGCCTGATAGCCATTTAGAAGACAGCCCCATATTTGATGAGTTTGCTATAGAGCTGAATGACCTGTAGCATCTCCATGCACTTGAGCCCACTTGACAGCCAGCCAGTGACAGCCCTGAGCCCCCAACCATGAACCCAACCAGCTGGTCTAACATGTCTTCACGCACCTACAACTGCCCAACAGTCAGCTAGGTGGGACCCCTTTCTCCAAGAGTGCACTGGCTAGCCAGGCAGCACATGTGCCTGAGTCTTACTACCCACCTAGAAGATGGACACCCTGAGCCCCAGAGAGCCTGATATACAGTTACCAGAGCACAGTACCTGCAGTTGCCCACACTCCACCTGCCAGCCAGCCAGGTGCTGACCATTAGCAAAACTGCACCATGCTATGCCAGTCATAAACACCCACACTCTAGGCTACTGACACAATTGAGGATTACAGCTGATAAAACTGAATACACACCATGCTATTGAGTCTACTCAGAATCAAACCTAGTATATCAAACCCAACTGACAACACTAGCTCTCATCCATGAGAAAAAGCCTAGAGCTGGAGCGGTGGCTTAGCAGTTGGAGTACTTGCCTGGCATGCACAAGGACCCGGGTTCAAGCCCCAGCACCACATATACAACTAGGTGTCAGAGAAACAAGGACCAGATGGAAGGATGAGTAAAACTGATTCTCTCTTTAAAAAGAGAGAGAGAGAGAGAGAGAGAGAGAGAGAGAAAGCCTGTCTCCACAGGGTGTGTGGGGACTAGATAAAATTGGAAAAGATACCAATTGCACAGATACCAATGTAGGGAACAAGAAATATGAGAAAGCAGGGAATATGATAATCCTCCAGTAACAGAATGTCCCCCAAAAGGAAATTTATGAAATGTCTGAAAAGGAATTAAAAATAATGAACTAGCCGGCCACACACTTGTAATTTCAGTGACTTCAGAGGCTGAAGCAGGAGGATTACAAGTTCAAAGCCTGTCTCAGCAACTTAGCTAGGCCCTAAACAACTTGGTGAGACCCTGCCTTAAAGTAAAAGGGCTGGGGATGTGATTCAGTGATTATGCATCCTGGGTTCAATCCCCAGGACCAAAAAAATAAAAATAATGGTCTAAATGAAGCACAGTGTGATATAAGAAAATACAAATAATTAAATGAAATCAGGGAAATCACTCATGATCTGAATGAGAAATTCAACAAGAAGATAGACATCATAAAAAAGAACCAAATAGACCCATCCAGGGACCCAGCCAGAATCTCAAGATAAGCATTGAGGTACGCTGGGCAGGCCTGGCAGGTCTGGAGGTAAGGGCAAACTGGAGGGAGGGCAACAGTAGTGGGAGTTGAGCCACTGGGGTTCTGAGGCCCCGTGGTACTAGCACCATCTAGTGACCTGATCAGGAGGAGGCAGTGGCTTGGGGAAGAGCATGAATGGGCAGCTATATAGTGAAAGCAGCAGTGCCTGTGGCTGTAGCACAGTGGCCCTGAAGCTGCTTCTGAGACCCTGTGCTGCTGATGGCTGTGGTGACTCCCTGTCTGGTTTATGTCATTAGGAGAATGTCTTCAAGGTTCATCCATATTGTACACTGTATCAGAATGCCATTCATTTTTATGACTAAATAATATTCCATTGTGTGGGTGGGTAGATACCACATTTATCCATCAACCAATGTATTCCTTTTGAGGACCTCTTTGGGAAGCCTTATATAACACACTTGCTTTCAACTCTGTTTTTTGTTTTTGTTTGAATTAGATCTTTTGGTATCTGAACCCAGTCAAAGGGAAATAAAGAAGAAAGAGAGCCTGAGGGCTTATTGGATACTATTAAATAGACATTGGCATTTTGGGAATTCCAGAGGGAAAAGAATTGTAGAGGGGCTGGAGCAGTGGCTCCGCGGTTATGGCGCTTGCCCAGCATGCGCAAGTACAAGGGTTCAAACCCCAGCACCCACGAACACAACTAAGTGTCAGAGCAACGAAAGCCATGTGAAAAAGCCATGTGTAGTGATGCTGGGGTTTGAACCTGTGTCCTCTTGCATGCCAGGCAAGTGCCGTAACTGCTGAGCCCTGCTCCAGCTCCTCAATACCATTTATTTATTTATTTATTTTTAGAGAGAGAGAGAGAGAGAGAGAATCAATTTTATTTAGTCTTGTTGCTCAGACACCTCATTGTGTACGTGGTGCTGGGGTTTGAACTTGCATCCTTATGCACAACAGGCAAGCGCCTTAACTGCCGAGCCACTGCTCCAGTCCCCTCAATACCATTTATTTATTTATTTATTTATTTTTATTTTTATTTTTTTTAAAGAGAGAGGGACAGTGAGAGAGAGAAAGAGAGAAACAACTTTATTGAGTTTTTCACATGGCCTCAGTTGCTCCAACACTCAGTTGTGTACATGGAGCTGGGGTTTGAACCCAGGTCCTTGTGCTTGCCAGGCAAGCGCCGAAACCTCTGAGCCACCGCTCCAGCCCCCCCTCAATACCATTTATAACAGCTACAAAAGGAATAAAATACCTAGGAATAAATGTAACCAAGGAGGTGAAAGAACTGTATACAATGGAAAATATAAAACACTAATGAAAGAAATTGAAGAGTACACACAAAAAATAAAAGGACATCTTGTACAAGTTCATGTACTGGAAGAATTTATTTTGTTACAAAGTCCATACTCCCCAAAGTGATTTACAGATTCAGTGCAATCTCTCTTAAAATACCAGGGGCAATCTTCAGAAAAAGTTTTTTAAAAAAAATCACTACTTAAATTTTTATGGAAACACAAAAGACCCAGAATAGCCAAAGTAGTATTGAGCAAATAACTGACTTCAAAACATACTGTCATCCAAACAGTATGATACTGGCATAAAAATAATCATGTACACCAATGGTTCAGAATAGAGAACCCAGAGATAAATCCATAACAGATTTTTTTTGACAAAGTCACCAGGAATATACACTGGAGAAAGACTAGTATTTTCAATAAATGGAACTGGGAAAATTGGATATCCATACACAACAGAATGAAAATAGGCACAAATCTTTTATCACATACAAAAATGAACTTGAAATGGAACAAAGATTTAAAACTCAAAACTACTACAGAAAAGACTAGGATATTGGTCTGAGACAAGAATTTTTGGATATGACCCCAAAAGTGCAGGTAATATAAAAAACAGTTGACAAATGTGATCATATTCAACTAAAATGCTTCCACACAGGAAAGGAAACAACAGAGTTAAGGGACAACATACAGAATAGGACAAAATATTTACAAACTAATCATCTGACAAGGGACTAATATTCAGAATACATAAGGAACTCAATAATAAAAAAATAAAATGATCCAATTTAAAAATGGGTAAATGGGGGCTGGAGTGGCTCAGCGGTTACGCCACATGCCTAGCATGCGCAAGTACATGAGTTTAAACCCCAGCACCACGTATATAGCAAAATCTCGAAGCAACAAAGGCCACATGAAAAGCTAAATAAAATTGATTCTCTCTCTCTCTCTCTCTCACTGTCCCTTTATCTTGAAAAAAACAAAATAAAATGGGTAAATGTTTTGAATACACATTCCCCAAAAGAAGATACATAAATGGTCAGTGTATACGAAAACTGCTTATCATGGAAATGGAAATCAAAACCAAAATAGATGTCATTTCATTCTAGTTAGAATAGCTATTACCAACAAAACAAAATATAACAAACGCTGGTAAGGATACAGTGAAAGGGGACCTCTCATACATTGTGGGAATGTAAACTGGTACAATCATTATAATACAATATAGAGGTTTCTTTAAAAATTGAAAATAGAGCCTTCCCACCCAATGGGCAGGCCCAGGGTTACAGTCACAGGACAGCAGACACCTAGAACCCCCCAATGACCACTGCTAGCCACAGTACATACCCACCAAATCTGGATATATTGGGCCTGTCTCCACCGCCAAGGATCTTAGGTCCCATCATGATGGGCAGGCAGACCCATTCAGCCTGCCCTATGCCTCTGAGACCCCAGGACAGAGCAATGCACCCACCTGGCTACACATCAATGATTCAATAGATTACAGAGAAGTGCAGTGGAGCCTAGATCCAAAAGATACAACAAAATGAGGTTCAAGTCAGAAGCAGGTTTCTGGAAGAAGGGAACCTCAATTCAAAGACCCAGAAGAAGCTTTTCTTCAAAAATGAGAAATCAAACTAGAAAAGGTTCACCTAGAACCCACTCCCCTTCCAAAGAGCCCACAGACAGGAAGTAGGATGCAAACCTAGAAAAAATTGACAACAATCTGATTACTAAAAAGAATAATCAAATAAGAGAAGATTTAATGAAGGGAGTAAATGAGAAAACTCAAGAAATAAAAAATTCTATTATCAAAGAAATAGACATACTGAAAAAGGATGTAATGGAGCTAAAATCTTCAATCACATCAGAGGAATGATGGAAGAGTTTAATAATAAACTTACTTTTTTTTTTTTTAAAGAGAAGGACAGTGAGAAAGAGAGAGAATCAATCTTTATTGAGTCTTTCACATGGTTTTGGTTGCTCTGACACTTAGTTGTGTACGTGGGTGCTGGGGTTTGAACCCGTGTACTTGCACATGCTGGGAAAACGCCGTAACCGCGGAGCCACTGCTCCAGCCCCAAACTTACTTTTTTTTTTTTTTTTTTTAAAAGAAACAGAAGTGAGAGGAAGAGATAGAATCAATTTTATTAAGGTTTCCATGTGACTTTCAGTGCTCCAACACTTCACTGTGTATATGATGCTGGGGTTCAAACTTGCATTCTTGTGCATGCCAGGCAAGTGCCATAACCTGTGAGCCACTGCTCCAGCCCCTAGACTTGCTTCTGTAGAAAACAGAACCTCAGCTCTTGAAGAAAGAACTTCCAACAATGATAGGCTGAGTAAGATTGAGTGCATGGATAATTAAAAAACAAAAATAAAAACAACAACAACAACAAAAAACTCTCACACAGCCTAAGCAGAATTTTCAAAATGTCTGGGACAAAATCAGAAGAAACAATCTATGAGCAATTGGGATACAAGAAGAAATTGAAATGCAAACAAATGGCATAAAGAACATTCTCAATGGAAAAAATTTCCCATCCCATTTATAATATCATCCAAAAAATTAAATACTTAGGAATTAATCTAACAAGGGAAGTAAAGGACCTCTATAATGAAAATTATCAAACATTGAAAAAAGAAATTGAAGAAGACCTGAAAAGATGGCAAGATGCTCCATGTCTTGGTTAGCAGAATTAATATTATTAAAAATGGCCATTCTGCCAATAGTGCTACAGATTCAATGCAATCCCCATCAAGATACCAATGTCATTCTTTACAGATATCAAAAAAGCAATTACCAAATTCATTTGCAACAACAAGAAATCCAGAATAGCCTAAACATTACTAAGCAAGAAAGATGAAACAGGTGGTTTTGCAATACCGGATCTAAAATTATACTACAGAGCTGTAGTAACAAAACCAGCATGGTATTGGTATTAAAATTGGCATGAAGACCAATGGAATAGAACAGAAGACTCTGAGTCAAACCACAAATCTTAAAAAATCTGATATTTGGCAAAGGGTTTCAAAATATAACATGGAGGAATGACAGCCTTTTCAACAAATGGTGCTAGACAAACAACAGGCATTTGCAGTAAGTTGAAATTAGATCATAGTCTCTCACCTTGCACAAAATTTAAATCGAAATAGATCAAGAAACTAGGAATTAAACCAGCTACAATACAACTACTAGAAGAAAAATTAGGAGCAACACTCCAGCATAGGGGAGTAGGCAATGACGTTCTCAACAAGATTCCCAAAGTGAAAGAATTAAAGTCAAGGATCAATGAGTGGGATATCATTAAACTAAAAAGCTTTTGCTCAGCCAACTAATTGGTCAAAACTGTCAAGAGAGAACTGACACAATGGGAGATAATCATGGCCTGTGATTCCTCTGACAGGGGACTAACAACCAAAATTTACAAAGAACTCAAAACCTTAATATCAAAAACACAAAAGGGCTGAATTGGTGGCTCAGCAGTTACAGCACTTGCCTGGCATGCCGGAGGACACAGGTTTGTACCCCAGCATCACATACACAATGAAGTGTCAGAGCAATGAAAGCCACATGAAAAACTAAAATTGATTCTCTCTTGCTCTCTCTCTCTCCCTCTCTCTCTTTTAAAAACACAAACACAAACAATCCAATCAATAAAAGGGCCAGAGAGCTAAACAGACACTTCTCAACAGAGGAAATTGAGCAAGCCAATGAATACAGGAGAAAGTGTTCTAAATCACTAGTAATCAAAGAAATGCAAATCAAACCTATATTAAGATTTCACCTCACTCCAGTCAGATTGGCAAAGATGAAGAATATAAGCAATAACAGATGCTGGAGGGGTTGTGGGGAGATAGGAACACTAGCACACTGTTGGTGGAACTGCAAACTGGTACAGCTATTCTAGAACACTGTGTGGAGACTCCTCAAAAAATTAGGGATGTATTCACTGTACCCCTCAGCTATCCCTCCTCTGAATATTTTCCCAGAAGAGCTAGAATCAGCACATTACAGTGACACAGTATAATCAGTGTTTGGAATCAACCCAGATGACACTCACTGAACGAATGGATCTAAAAGCTGTGAAATATATACACAAAGGAGTTCTACTCAGCTATTATAAACAATGATATTATGGCCTTTGAAGGTAAATGCATTGCAATGGACTAAATTATGCTGAGAGAAATTAGCCAAACCCAGAGACTCAAGGGTCAAATATTTTCCCTTATTTGTTGAGGCTAGAGCAAAACCCAGGCTTGGGTGAAAATTCAAGCTCATGTACAAGATTCATCAAAGTTGAAGCAACACATAATCTGGGTGAACCATAGATATGTGAGGCAGGGAGTGGTTAAAGAGGGGAGGAGGAGGAATGATACTGAGGGATCTAGCAGGGGAATCATTAATGTAGCTTACTCTTTACTCCCCTGAGGAGCCAAATAATTCTTATGCAATAATTTAATTCTGGGAAATGCACAATTGTGTAATATATACATGATTGTGCATATATATATTTATATATTTATGTATATATATATTTGGGGGAAACTATAGAAGAGTCAAGACACTGGGGTGTGGGTGATGTGGGAGTGATTCTGGAATAGCATCGGGGGCATATTGCATTGTTACTATGTATGCATTTATGATTGTACAACACCATAACTTCTCAATAATTTTTTTTAAAAAATTGAAAATGGAGCTGTGCATTACCCAGCAATCCCATTACTGGGTCTACATCACATAAGTGAAATCATTATTTTGAAAAGATATCTGTACTTCTGTTTAGTACAGTACTATTGACAATAGCTAACATACAGAATCAACCTCACTGATGAATGAATGCATGTAATATATATGGCATTTATACACAATGGTCAGATAACATTATTATTTCATTTGGTCATAGAAGGATGAAATTCTGTTTTTTGTCAAAACATGGATAGAAATGGAAGACATTATTTTAAATGAGATAAGTCTGACACAGAAAGTTGAGAGTAGAATAGTGGTTGCCAGAGAGTTGAAAGGATGCAGAGGACGGAAGATATGGAAAGCAAGTATCGCGAATGGATACAGATGTGCAGTTGGATAGGAGGAATAACTTCAAAATTTCTACAGCATGGTGGGGTAAGTGCAGTTGACAACTGTATTTCTAAATAATGATTAGATTTTGAATTTCCTAACAGAAATAAATAATAAATATTTGAGGCAGTGGATATACCAATTGCCCTGATCCGATCTTTATATAATGTATACGTATAATGAAATATCACTCGTTATCCCATAAATGTGTAGAATTACTACATAGTCATTAAAATTTTTTTTTTTACATTTTAAAGAGCTACTGTGGGGGTTGGAGTGGTGGCTTAGAGGTTATGGTGCTTGCCTGGCATGTGTGAGGATGTGGGTTTGAACCCTAGCACCACGTACACAATGAAATGCTGGAGCAACAAAAACCACACGAAATGAAAAACTAAATAAAACTGGTTCTCTCTTGCTAGGGGCCAGCTCCAGCAACTTTTAGGGTCCCTGAAGGATGAGTGGAGTCAGAGCAGAGGAACAACTTAAACTTCAGGAGCAAGTTGCAAGCAGACACAGTATCCTGCTTGAGGAAAATACCGTCTGTTCTTTATTGTTGAGCTCTGTTATACAGGTGCATAAACAGTGCTTTCATTATCTGCCTCATTAACCAAATTGACCACCTGTAACCATTTACACTATTTCAGAGCACTAGATACAAAACTATTCACATTATCAATTAGTTCACGGTCAAATCTTCAAGAACTGTTTCACATATTGTACAAAAAGGCTTTATTTTCAAAAAGGATGATGCTGTTCCTAGTTCTCCATACTTGCTTTGACAAAAGTCAGAGATCAAACACTTTCCCAAGACTCTCCCTATTTTCCTTCAAATGTTTCTTATTTAGCTATGTTATAGGACCTTGTACCCTAATTAACTACTAACTCAAAACCACCCTGTTACTGTAACCTTACTAGACATTTTGTAGTTATCCTAAGTCCTATAATTGTTAATCTTAAGATATTTGTGCATCCTAACCTATGGGCTAAGAATTTAAAAAACTTTTGCAAAGATAGCAAAGGCAATTTTTGCATATACTATTTCCTTTGTTCCTTAGTTCCAATTATTTTGCTTTCTATTTCCAACCCTGCTTCGAGGTTAGTATAGCTTCATCCTTCATGACTTTCTTATGTGTTATACAAGTACCCTTCTCATCAATCCGTAACAGTTATTTCCAATTTGAGTAAATAGCCAATTTCCAGAAAGGATGGTTTTGGCAATATCCTGGAAGGCTGGCTTTGCAGAGCCCTTCCCCAAGTCTGGACTTTGTCAGACAGAAGCTTGGTAGATATCACCTCCTCCATTCGCTCTCTCTCTCTTTCTCTTTCTCTTTCTCTCTCTCTCTCTCTCTCTCTCTCTCTCTTTGTCCCTCTTTCTTAAAAAAAATTAAGAGCTACTGTGGACTCTCTCTTAGCCCCTTTATGTTAACTCTTAATTCTCAAAATCCTATGAGCTAAAAGAAAGTGTGATATAGTGGTGGAAGAGGGAAATAAAAGGAAAGGAAAAAAAGCATGGTTCTTGGATTTTGAAGGCTGAAATAAAGGCAAAGTCAGTGATGGCTGAGGGTCAATAATAACCAAAATGTATTCTTTAGATTATTTGATATTGGGAGAGAATTGGTAAGGAAAAATAGGCAGGTGATAATTCTATGATTTTTGGTTTAGATATGTTGTTGAGTGTAAATGTCATTAACCAAAGTCTATACAGAAATGTGAAAGAATGAGGAAATCAGAGTTATGAATTAGGATATGAATTTATATATGGACATACTAAGTTTAAAGTTTTTCTTTTTTTGGTGTCAGGGGCATTAAACCACTAGCCATATCCCCAGCCCTTTTTGATTTTTTATTTTGAGACAGGGTGAACTTGCAATCCTTCTGCCTCAGCCTCTCAAGCTGGGATTACAAGCATGTGCCACCATGCCTGGAGAGATGGGTTGATTTCTGATATAAGGTATTATGAGTTTCTTACTATAAATGTTGGTCTAGCCAGGTGTGATGATGCAATTAAAGCAATCTGGGAGACTGAGGCAGGAGGATAAGAAGTTTGAGGCTAGCTCAACAATTTAATGGAGATCCTGTCTTAAAATAAAAAGGGGCTGGAGCAGTGGCTCAGAGGTTATGGTGTTTGCCTTGCATGCAGGAGTCACGGGCTCAAACCCCAGCATCACGTACACAATGAAGTATGAGCAATGAAAGTCTATGAGAAACTAAATAAAATTTAAAAAAAAAAGGAGCTGAGGATGTGGCAAAGTGCCCCTGGATTCAATACATAGGACTAAAAACAAGAAAACAACAACAACAACGAAAAAAAAAAAACCCAAAAAACAAAAACAAAAAAACCAAAAAAACAAAAAAACCCCAAACCAAAAACAAAAAAAGAGGTCTAAAGTTGTTACATATTAACTCTAGGCACCTGCAGACTTCCTGTTCTTATAATAAATGGGTAAATGGGTGATTGTGGACAAGTATTCTAACTGGAAAATGATGATTCTAATCCTAATTAGATTTTTACTTTGTTTTACAAATAAAACTGGCATTTTGATGCCCTGAAGTAGAAAAGAAGTCTACATGAGACAAATTAGGTGGACAGGGAAGAGATTTTTGGAACATATCCCAGACAAATTCCAGAAGTAACAAAGAAAGGGCCAGTTCCTGAACCCAGTTCAGGTAAATTCAGCTATTTCCACACAGAAGTGGTCTATATTGCTTCTGTACTTTCTTTGTGGGGTCAGAGACCTCTGAAATAAAAAGTAAACTAAACTGACAGGAATGCAAGATTAAGCAGTGATCTATCATACCAGCAAATACTGTCAAATACGGAAAGCTGATGGTGGGACAGGAGTCAGGAAACCAGGAATTACCCTATCCAGTGCTACACTGGATAGTCAGTTGCCACATGTGGCAATTTAAATTTAAATGAGTTAAAATAAAAAATCCAGACCCTCAGCTGCACTAGCCCCATTTTTCGGTAGCTAATCTACTGAGGAACACAGACACAGAACATTCTATCAGTGCTGAAAGTTCTATTGAATATAGATCTAGAAACATCCAAGGTCAGGAGTGTACTGGTGAGTATCAAGATTACCACAACTTAATATTCTTTAGGGCAACACATTTACATTTCTCTGGTTCTCTATTCACCAACTAAGAATCCATGCTTCCTCAAAATTCCTGTCTAGAAAGAAAATGCACTGACTGGAAAATAATAAATTACATTCTTCTTGGTGATTAAAATATTCACTGTATTCAAAAATTTGCTTTCTGATTTATCAGTGAGTACTGGAGGCCTGTGTTTGAGAGTTGCTGAGTTTGCTTAATCCTGAGTGGATCCACAAATGAGGAAGATATTGCTTAAGTGGATGACAGAAAATGACGAAATGTGGAGCTGGAAGTAATGTGAGACTACTGCACTCCTTTCTCTGACTTCCACCTTCCTTCTTTCACCCTGGGTTAGAGTCCTTCCTTGTATAATGTCCTGTAAATAAATCCCCAGTAAATAACATGATGCACAACACATAGGAGATTCTGAAAATCAAGCTTCTCATACAAATAAGTTAAATGACACAATTTAGATTTTCAGGGCCTGGTTAGTAGTTCTCTGATGAAAGTATGAATGTATCCACCTACATAAAAGTTGGTATACTGAACTGTAGTAAAATCATCAAAATAATCTTGAAAGTGAGAGCAATAGGAATGAGAAAGATAGAAAAGTTCCTCACTTATCACCATCACTCAAGCTAGGTCTTCCCAATGGGACACTGACATTATGAAACATACTACAGTTCACAAAAATCATAATCCTGTCATAAATTCCATGAAATACTTTCCTCAGTTTACAAATGAGAAAACTGAGCATCAAAAAGATAAGCAATTTGAATAAAGTAACTAAAAATAGCTAAGAAAGTTTTCAAGTTCATTTATTCTTATATTTCTGTATGTGATACAAATGGGAACAATGACCATGCGCTTAAGGAGAGATAACCAGGGAGAAATTAAGGTTCATTTAAGAGACATGATTTCAATATATGCATATCATATTGTTATTTTATATGCATTTATGATTGTACAATAATTCAACTCCTTAATAAAAAAATTTTAAAACGAGAGACATGATTTCATCACAAAAGCACTGAAACTTTACTAATCTTTTATTTTTCCTATTTGACTTCTCAAAAAGGGTGGCACAGCCAAGAATTTCCTTTGATATGGCTTTATAACTGTATTCACTTCCTCTCTATTCTGAGACTTCTCCATAAGAATATTCACCTTAATCCGACTTCTGTTGCTTGGCTGGAAAAGTGGATATGCAATCACTCTTTCAAACTCTTTTACCTCTTTCTGTATGTTTTCACGTTTCTCATGTGTAGGTAGCTGGCTCTGACTTTTTCTCAAGATTCTTTCCTTGAGTCTTTGCTCTATAAGTTCTCTCCCTCGAATCATGCGTTCCTGATGATCTTTAATTTGCATCTGTTCTCTCTCATTTACCTGCTTTCTTCTCTGTGCTTTTGGGATGCTATACTTTTCTGGCTTAATTTTCGGAAATGTTGTTTCACTGAGGGGTCGTGGTTGTCTAAATGGTTTGTTTTTAAATTCTCTGGCCTGGCCTGTTCGATGTATGTGCCTTTGTATCTGTTTCCTCTCTCTCTCAGGTACCCAACAGTACTGTTTTTGTCCCTCTGTGTTTTGGATTGTTTTCTCCTCCATTTCTATCTTCATTTCATTGCCCATCTTCTCTTCTTGCAACATTTCCACTATTCTTTTATTATAGTGAGACTCTGCTTTGGCAAGCCAGTAGTCAAGAGAAAGAGCTTGCTCCCTACAGAGTGTTTCGTACTCTTCTTGACATTTTCTAGTCATCAAGTGTCTTGCTGCTGCTGTGTGCACACCACCTAGATTCTGTCAAAGTGAGGTTCAGAATTTTATAATGTGATCATCTTTTCCCATTGAACATATTTAAACAGGAGCTTACTCTCCCTATTAACATATACTTTTTACTTTAGTGAAATACTTTTAATTTTACTCCCTTCTCTCCCAGGCAAGACTGGGAACTCTGAAAGTATGAAGTACCCACCAACAATCAATAACTAGTTGTAGGACTGGAGCGGTGGCTCAGCAGTTATGACATTTGCCTGGCATGCATGAGGATGCAAGTTTGAACCCCGGCACCACATACACAATGAAGTGTCACAGCAAGGAAAGCCACATGAAAAACTAAATAAAATTGATTCTTTCTATCTGTCTCTCTCTCTCAAAAAAATAATGAGTTTTAAAACATATAATATTGGGAGTTTTCAAAATAAGATTTCATTTTCTGACTATGGAAATGTCTGGGAAACATTTACCAGTGTACACATACTACTTCAAGGTGCTACTTGGGCACCTATAATTCCTTATTTGAGTAGCCCAACACTGTATGGCATGAATAGAGTTCATTTACCAAGATCTTTCTCTCCAACGGGGACCATTGACCTTCAGTGATCCTAGGGTCTTTAGATGCTTTAGCCCAAGCCAATCTGCAAGATTAAAAAGCACGGGTGGGTTAGAATCTGGGAGATGTCAACATATCTGCTTTCATACTGTCTGGGTCAAAGACCCCAACTATGTTGGCCAAGACTAAGGGCATTTCCCCCACAAAGAGGAAACCCTCTAACAGGCTGGACTACACATGTGGTGAGGAACCACTGCACTTCTAAGAGGCTGTTTCCTGTCATATAAATTAAAAGCATACTTCTCTTGTGGACTCAATGTGAACCATTCTGAATCTTGTATCAGGGGTTTCAAGAGGGAAGAAATAGGCTCCTTGGTCAAATGTTGCCTAACTACACATATATCAGATCGCTCAGTCCCCCGGCGTCCTTTGTCTTCTGAGATAATTCTAGACTCTTGTTTTATCGGTTCATTGTCTTTCTGCAGTTTCTTGAGCCGGTCCCTCTGTGCCTCTATCAGTACATATAACATCTCTGCTCTCTAATGTTTTGTTCAGAAACTCTTTTTTTATTTGATGGCCTACCCCTCTGCTTGGCTGCCTTAAACTGCCAATCATCCTTCATCCTAAATCCATTATGAAACCACTCCCTGTTGAACCCTTCAGGATGGGAATTTATGGTTACTCTGGGTTTATTTATACAGCAGACTAACAGCAACACAAGTGACGACTACCAACATTTTATGTGTTGTCCCTGAGTTTATGTGTCTAACCTGAGTTTACTGTGAGGTCGTACTTAAGCCACTGAGGATGCCTAGCATATATGTCTGTACCTTTTATACCATTTATAGTTAAAGGCACAAACTTTGGAGACTGACAGGGCTAAAAGTGGATTCTAATTCCATTACTTCTTAGTTATGTGAATCAGGATAATTCACTTAACTTCTCTCTAGGTTAGCTTCCTTATCTTAAAAGATATAAGACAAAGAGTTGCCTCTTAAGGTTATAAAGAACAAATGTAAATTAGATGTAAAGAGATTGGTATCATGCTTGATATATACAGGAAGTTCTCAGTAGTTAAGCCCCTGATTCTGTATAAAGTCTTTCCAGTCCACTCTGTCAGTGATTTTGCCCTCTTCTAAACACTTAACATTATTTCTAGAGTTCATTTGAAAAATCAATCATGGTTTATATTGTGATGTCTGTATTTTAACTTTTAACATTCTGATGTTGAAATTTAGGCTTGTAAAAGATGGGAGCTATAATTTATATTTAAAAATATAATGATTCATCTGTATTACTGAAGGGCATTTCATATCTAATGTTTGATCTCAGACTTCTTAGGCACATTTTTATTAGTCTAAGTATACCTCATTTGAGATTTTACAAAAATGACCATATTTCTTTTCTTGTACATACCATCTAGTATAGTACTTAACATTAGAGTCTGTAGTCCCAAGTTCTCAAAATTCATGAATTTGATTGCTGATTATCCTTACCACATAATATCTAAGTATCTTTCTCTTATATTTACCATAACATTGTATCTATCTTTTTATCAAAGCATTTAACAGTCTTCCTTGAGGTTTACCGGCATGTTTGTTTTACATGTCTGACCCAGGTTCTCAAATTTTGTACTTACTAATGTACTTTCATTGTGTTCTAATTATTTTGTGTGAGTCAAAGAACACGCATTTCAACTTTGCAGTCCCAGTCTCGCTCAGTGCCTGGTGTTCAGTAGTCACCATAACATTACATATATCGGGGCTGGAGTGGTGGCTCGGTGGTTTCAGCGCTTGCCTGGCAAGCAGGAGGACCCGGGTTCAAACCCCAGCACCACATACACAACTAACTGTTGGAGTAACAAAGGCCATGTGAAAAACTAAATAAAGTTGTTTCTCTCTTTGTCTTTCTCACTGTCCCTCTCTCTTTAAAAAAAAAATGACATATATCTTCTTTTTTTTTTTTTTTTAAAGAGAGAGGGACAGTGAGAAAGACAGAGAAGGAGAGAAATAACTTTATTCAGCTTTTCACATGGCCTTCGTTGTTCCAACACTTAGTTGTGTAAGTGGTGCTGGGGTTTGAACCCGGGTCCTCGTGCTTGCCAGGCAAGCGCCGAAACCGCTGAGCCACTGCTCCAGCCCTCATATATCTTCTAATGAAAACATTTATCTTACCTGAAGTTTATGGGTTTGTTTTATATGTCCAACCCAGGCTCTCACATTTTGTACTTATTAATGCACTTTCATTTTGTTCTTCTTATTTATTTGGTACTGGGGGCATTCTACCACTGAGTTACATCCTTACTCCTTTACTTTTTATATTTTGAGACAGGGTTTAAGTTGCCCAGGCTGGCCTTGAACTTGCAATCCTCCTGCCTCAGCCTCCCAAGTTGCTGGGATTAGAAACATGCCACAGCACTGGGCTTCCATTGTGTTCTAATTACTGAGATTTCAACTCTGCAGTCCCAACCTCAGCTCAAAGCCTGGCACAGGTGTTCAACAAATATTTACTGAAGAGACAGTAAACTTCTGTTGGGAAATGGCTGTGCTTTATAATGCTTGTATTCCTTTACCACATTAGACTAGTATTAAACTATTGGGTGTTTCTGCTGAATATTATAAAGGGCAAGTTAGTAAGGATGAATAATTTCATTTCCACTTTGAAAGGAAAAAGACATGCAGAAAAGTGAAAATAAAAACTGCCTTCCGCTGGATGTTAAGACTTGCAGGCAGTAACTACTGTAAGCTTCATCCTACATTTTTTTTTTAAAGAGAGAGGGACAGTGAGAGAGAGAGAGACAGAGAAAGGGCAAAACAACTTTATTTAGTTTTTCACATGGCCTTAGTTGCTCTAACACTTAGTTGTGTATGTGGTGCTGGGGTTTGAACCCAGGTCCCAAACCACTGAGCCACCGCTCCAGCCCCTTCTTCCTACATTTAATAGTGAGAGTAAATTGTGTCATAAGCCAAAGCCTGGCCAGGCATGACAGCACATACCTCTAATCCCAGTGGTTGAGGAGGCTGAGGCAGTAGGGTGGCAAGTTTGAAGCCTGCCTCAGTAATTTGGTGATGCCCTAAGCAACATAGACCCTGTCTCTAAATTTAAAAAGAAAAAGAAATACAAAAAAGGTTGGAGATGAGACTCAGAGGGTTCAATCCTCGGTTAAAAACAAAACAAAAAAACCCTGGTGTGGTGGTGCATGCCTGTAATGCCTGCAATCCCAGGTATTCTGGAGGCTGAGGTGTCAACTTTAGCAATTTAGCAACCTTGTCTCAAAAATTAAAAAGGACTGGTGACTGTACCTCATTGGTTCAATGTCTTGGGTTCAATCCCCAGTACCACCAAAAACAAAATATCTACCTCCCATCATGGGCTCAGCAAGGACCTTCTTTGTAAGACAAAATGACACCTAATTTCAGAGTTAAATGAAATTATGGGGCTCATCATTCTATAGCAGCTTGTGAGAATCTTAACTCCCTTACTATGGTGGGGTCTCACATTTATTGCAGAGAAAAGCAGGTAGATGTCTTTCCTATGGAAAGACCACAGCTTGTGTCCTTCAGAAGACAAAATAGTGATCACTCCACAACTTTTATACGAAGGATCTGAACACAGGTATCAGATTGAATGGTGGTGGGAGGGCTGAAATGGTACTAGAAAACTTATGTAGAAGCTTGCCCCTTCAGGCAGGAAGTTTCTACTTACACTACAGACTACGGATTTTCTAGAGAGACTTATCCCATGTTTTATAAAAGATTAGAGGAATGTCAACTGTCATCTAATGAATGACAACAATGATCTAGAGCTGGATGAAAGGGAGGTGGGGGATGGAAGACAGTCACAACTTAGGCCAAATTCGACTTAAGTTTTATGAAATCCTGCCTAAGGGGCGCTCTTGACTAATGCTAGCCCTTCTCAACTGGCAGGATCCTAGTAGAGAGGGGCCACATATCATCTGTTTTCACCACCTCCAAATCCTGAGTTCCTTCCCAAGCAGCCCATCCCATCCCTGGATCCCTTTCTTCCCGTGGGGAACAGGCATCTTCCTCTGCCTTCACGTTAACTCTTAAAAAATCGACTCACCCCTTCCAAGTGCCCTGAATTACCCTCAAAAGCACATGAGGCAGGCTGGCCTCTGCAAGGAGCCCACGCTAGGGTAGGAGGCCCAGACAACACTACAACTACAAATCCCAGAATGCTTAGCTTTGTTTTTAACCACTGCGCAGCCGCAAAAGAGAAATTCCGGCTGAGAAACTGCAGGCGTTGAAGTTCACTAACCCAAGGAAATCAGTAGTCGGCAAAAAAAAAAAAAAAAAAAAAAAAAAAAGTACGGTTTTCCGGGGGACCGCCCCCAACCGGTGGCTAAATCGCTGTAGGATGCGAGACAGAAAAAAAAAAGATCTCAGGACTGGGTTCTAGAGCTCCAGCATTGGCTACTTGTTTTTCGTATTGTACGTCGCAGAATCGGGCAGAACGTAACATCGGCCGACTCCCTATCGGAGAAGTTCGGCTTCTTCCCCAAGTCTGGAGACAGTTCGCGATTAATTGTGACCTCCGCGACTGATTGTGACGTCGCGACCGAGCGAAACCCAAACGCGTAGACGCTCTGGTGCGCCGCGCACTCGCCGCCCTGCGCTCCGCGCAAAGCCGGCGCTCTAGCCCCCCGAGTCGGGTGCTAGCTCTCCCCGGTCCCGCGAAGGTTTCCGTCTCAGCACCTGACACGGGCTGGGAATTCCGGAAGTTTAGGCGCCTTAGTCGCAGAGACGGCAGGCATGCGTGAGGGAGGGCGAGGATTATCTAGACCTAGTTCTGGGACAGAATAGGAGTGATCTCCGGTCGGGAGAGGTTTTCTCTCTATCCTTTGTTTATTAATAAATCTTTCATTTCTTACTTAGCCCTCAACTGCTCGTTGCGTCATGAATCACGCCAGTACCTGCTCCAGCTTTCAGTCAGACTTGGATTTCTGTCCGGATTGCGGTTCGGTCCTGCCTCTGCCCGGGGCTCAGGATACCGTCACCTGTATTCGTTGTGGCTTCTCCATCAACGTGCGGGGTGAGGTCCTATGCGGTGGTGCCAGCAGAGGGCCCAACGTGGAAGGGTCGGAGGCGTGGGAGTCACAAGAGTGGTTGGATTGTACATTTCCTCAAGGGAGGAAGCTTGAAGAGATGTGGGGCCTCGTGGCCTGATTGGGAGGGTAATGCAGTATTAGTTCCTGCCACTTGTTTCCACAACCAGTTTTTACTGCCTGCACAGACTTCGAAGGGAAAGTTGTGAAGACCTCAGTTGTATTTAACAAACTGGGGACAGTCTTGCCTACATCGGTGGAGGAAGGACCTGAGATCCAGGGACCTGTGGTAAGTTACTGAGATAAAGGACTGGTGCCATAGTGAGAAAGTTATGGACGTGTGATTGCATAAATCTGGAGTTTTGTACCTAATTCCATGAGATCCGCTCCCCTCTTTTCCTCTCTAGCGTCCAGCTATGAGAGCAGATATAGTCATTTGATTTTTGAGTTTGACTTATTTTGCTAACAGTGCTCCCAAGTTCCATCCATTTTCCTGCAAATGACAATTTCATCTCTTCCTTATGACTTGAAAGAATGAAACTCCATTGTGTACCTATGCCATATTTTTTTCATTCATTCATTCATTGATGAACACCTAGGCTAGTTCCATAATTGGACTATTCTGACTTGTGCTGCTATAAATGGGTATGTGTGTATGGTTATAGTATTAATTCTTAATAATAGACACCAAGGTGTGGGAGAACAGGGTCATATGGTGGTTCCTATTCCTAGTCTTTTGAGGTTCCTACATACTGATTTCCATAGTGGTTGAACTAATTTACAGTCTCACCAACAGTGTAAAAATGTTCCTTTTACCCCCACATTCTCACCAGAATTTTTGTTTATTTATTCCTTTTTTTTTTTAAGAGACTTAATTTTTTTCATCTGGTTTTTGGTTTTTCCTTTATTGTTATACATGGTGCTGGGGATGGAACCCAGGACCTCACCCATGCCGGGCAAGCACTCTATCCCTGAGCCACCTCTCCAGCCCCCTGTGTGCAGAAATTTTTAAATTTGATGTCATCCCATTTATTAATTCTTGTTATTATTTCATGAGCTTTAGGGAGTTTTGTACCCAATTCCAAGAGAGAAAGGATGGGGGAAGGGTTTTTAGATCAAGGATATTTGAGGAATGTAATAACTTGATTGCTGTGAAAAGTAGGGAGATATGACTACGTCTTCATAACCCACCAGTTTCTCTCTAGGTTTTTTTTTTTTTTTTTCAAGGCTGAAGACCAAACTCAGGGTCTTGCGCATGCTAGGCAAGCACTCTGCTACTGAGCTAAATCCCCAACCCCTCTCTCTAGGTTGATAGGCGCTGCTCTCAATGCGGTCACGAGGGAATGGTGTACCACACCAGACAGATGCGTTCAGCTGATGAAGGGCAGACTGTGTTCTACACTTGTACCAATTGCAAGTAGGTATCCTTCCCTCTTCCTCTGCCCTTTCTCAGTCTGTGCTAACTTACAAACTTGAGTGATGGACTTCTAGTACTAAACAGTTATTGTCTTTGGTTCCATCCCTAAAAGGGAGACTTTTTGGGGTTTTTTTTGTTTGTTTGTTTTGTTTTTTTATGACACTTTTACTCCTTTTAAGGCTAGTGAACTGAACCTTTTTAAAATATTTAAAAGGTTCATACCACGAACAACAACAAAAGTCTCAGAGCAACAAAAGTCACATGATAAGCTAAATAAAAAAAACTGATTCCCCTTTTCTCTCTCTCTCACTGTCCCTCTTAAAAAAAAAAACAAAACACCCTTTATTGTAAAAAAAAATTTTTAAAGGAAATTTTAAAACACAGGCAGGTATTGTTTAGTGGTCAGCATGTTATGCTGGAATCTTCAAATACAAACAAAGTAGTTTTCCTTTGGTGAGACTCAAGAATGAAGAACATGGGCCTGGAGTACTGGCACTCACCTATAATACCAGCAACTCTGGAGGTCCAGAGGCTAAGGCAAAAGCATTGAAAGTTTTAGGCCAGCCCTGGCAATTTAGTAAAATAAGAAAGGACTGGAAATGTAGCTCAGTAGTAATGAGGTCCTGGGTTCAAGTAAAGGAAAGGAACATGGGCTTTCTAAATTTTTTTTTTTTTAAAGAGAAAAATCAATGTAATTTAGTTTTTCATGTGGCTTTTGTTGCTCTGACACTTCACTGTGTACATGGTGCTGGGGTTTGAACTTGCATCCTTGTACATGCCAGGCAAGCGCCATAACAGCTGAGCCACTGCTCCAGCCCCTCTAAGTGATTTTAAGAGGTCCTCTTTGGGGCTGGAGTGGTGGCTCAGCGGTTGTGGAGCTTGCAGGGCAGGTGCAAGTCCTCAAGTTCAAACCCCAGCACCACGACGTACACAGCGAACTCTCAGAGCAACGAAGGGCACATGAAAAACTAAATAAAAATTGATTCTCTCTCTCTCTCACTGTCCCTCTTAAAAAAAAAAAAAAGAAGTCCTCTTTGTCTTTGGTGTTCTGTAGTTCCAGTACAGTATTCCAGATGTGGCTTACTTTCTTTTTTCTTTTTGGAACTGGGGATTGAACCCAGGGGCATTTAACCCATTGAGCCACATCTCACATGTCCCAGCCTTTTTTCTTATATTTTATTTTGAGACAGGGTCTCCCTAAGTTGCTGAGGGCCTTAGTAAGTTGCAGAGACTGGCTTTGAAATTGTGATCCTCCTGCCTCAGTCTCCTGAGTTGCTGGGATTACAGGCAGGTGCCAATATGCCCAGCAGATGTGGCTTTCTTATATTTATCTGTATAGTTTGAGATGTATTGTATTTTCTGAAACTGAGAATTATTTTTCAGAAAATTATCAGTTGTCATCTCATTTCATGTTGCTTTTCTCCCATGTTGTCAGTTATCACTTCCTGAAGCTGTAATTTGTTGTTTATTATATTTTCTCTTTTATCCATTTTTATTATTCATATTTTCCTTCTCATTTCTCTTTTTTTAGAGAGAGAGAAAGAGATAATCAATTGTTATTTAGTTTTTTGTTGCTCTGACACTTTGTTGCATATGTGGTGCTGGGGTTCAAACCTGCATCTTTGAACATGTCAGGCAAGCACCGTGACCACTGAGCCACCACTCCAGCCCCCTCATTTCTCTTTATGCTGCCTTCTGAGTAATTTTATCAGATCCTTCTTTAAGGTCACTAATTCCATCTTCAGTTTAATTATTATTATTGATTTCCACTTGATTATTTTTCAGATCTCCTAAATTTAAAGAAAATTCTCAGTTTTGTAATCATCTTCTAAATTCCTCCTTTTATTCTTGTTTTTCTTTTTTCACTCTCTACTACACCCTTGCTCCTTTTATTCTTTAAATGTATATTAAATACATTAAACCTGTTTACTCTGAGTCTGATGACCTTTTTTTTTTTTTTTTTAAGAGAGAAACAACTTTATTTAGTTTTTTACATGGCTTTAGTTGCTCCAACACTTAGTTGTGTACGTGGTGCTGGAGTTTGAACCCAGGTCCTCGTGCTTGCCAGGCAAGCACCGAAACCGCTGAGCCACCGCTCCAGCCCCCTGATGACCAATTTTTGTGAGTCTGATGGTGCTGTCTGTTTCTGCTGGCTTTCTCAGTGCTTTTTTACTTTTACTTTTTTTTTAATAGGTTTTTTTTGTTGTTGTTGTTGTTGTTGTTTTTTCAGAGAAGAACAGTGTGAGAGAGAGAATCAATTTTTCAATTTTTATGGAGCTATTTTTCACATGGCTTTCCTTGCACCGACACCTAGCTGTGTATAGGTGGGTGGTGGGGTTTGAAACCCGTGTACTTGCACATGCCAGGCAAGCGCTGTAACTGCTGAGCCACCGCTCCAGTCCTGTTACTTTTACTTTTTGTTAATGCTGGAAATCAAACTCATGATCTTGCCCATGTTAGGAAGGTGCTCTACCACCTAGCTACATGCACGCCAGCCTCTAGAATCACTATAAATAAATTCTTGGCTTCATGTTTTTAGCAGCACATAGGTAATATAAATTTCAGGTGCAAATTCATGTAAAGGCCAGCTTATAGTTAGAAATTCTCAGAAGAGAACTTTCTCTTTTCTACCTAGAGGGCAGTGAAATTTCTTTTTTATGAACAGTTTTAAATTTTTTTTCCTTTGGAGATGGAACCTAGGACCTTGCACATACTAACATACTCCCTAGCACTGACCTACACTCAGCCTTCAGTTTTTAATTTAATGAGATCCAGTTTATTTATTTTTTCTCTTATGGCTAGTGCTTTTTGAGTCCTAAAAATTCTTTGCATTCTTCAGGGTCATAATTAGGTATATTATTAAGCCAAACATTTTTCTTGCTTTTTTTTTTTTTTTTAAGTTGGACGATTGTTTAAGGGAGCTAGTCCTCCACAGTGCATAAGTAAAAATCCTTCCTTGGATATTTTATTGATTATCTCACCTTAAACTGCTAGAAATTTTTCCTTTGATTGAATATTACAAGTCCTTTCTTTCTCCATAGGTTTCAGGAAAAGGAAGATTCTTGATCTATTTTCTGGGAGACTACAATACATCCCTCCTTTTCCTTAGAAGGTGAAGAATATTGGTCCTTTGATGCCTTGTCCATTCCCTCTGCAGTGTTTTGCTTCCAGAGAAGAATCAGATCTTACATGGGTACCATTGGTCACCAAGTACTTTTATCCCAGTTGAAATAATTAAAATTATATATTTTTTATAAAACCTCAACTTACACATATAATTTTTAATTTGTCTTATTCCCAAAGGAATTTAAATTAGCTTACGGAGATACATTTTATGGAAAAAGACAAACAAAAGGCAAAATAATGAAGCTACAGGAATGAGGCTAATGTAAAAAAGCAACTATAAGCCCAGCCCAGTGGCACATGCCGGTAATTCCAGGGACTCAGAAAATTGGGGCAGGATTACAAGTTTCAGGTCAGCCTGGATAACTTTGCAAGAGCCTGTCTCAAAATAAAAAATAAAAAGGGTTGGGGTTGTAGCTCAGTGGTAGAGTGCCCCCGAGTACATTCCCCAGTATCAAAAAAGAAAAAAAAAATTTAAGTATTCCCACTGTCTAAATATGTTTGCTTCCTGAGTATAAGGAAACAAAAACTGGGGATTTGGATAGTGAGAGATTCAACATAACATTTAACCAGATCTATTTTCTATATTTGGTATATAAATTTGGACAACAAAAAATTAGAAATCCAGTAGTCAGGCATGGTGGCACTTTTTGTAATGCCAGCAACTTAGGAGGCTGAGGCAGGAGGATCGCAAGTTTAAGGCCAGCCTCACCAATTTAGGCCCTCAGCAACTCAGTAAGACCTTGTCTCAAAATTAAAAAGGCCTGGGGAGGGGCTGGAGCAGTGACTCAGCGGTTTCGGTGCTTGCCTGGCAAGCACGAGGACCCGGGTTCAAACCCCAGCACCACGTACACAACTGAGTGTTG